>CAOJBK010490130.1:0-13335 GCA_948294925.1 Codiaeum variegatum | reverse complement strand
ACTCTCTTCTCCTTCCTAAACTGAACGACCTCAGGAGCCCTTATTATCTTTATTTCTCTTTTTTTTTAAAAAAAAAAAAATTGCTCTTCTTCTTCGTCAAAAAATAAAGAATAAATGAAAATCCCCTAAAATTCTCTGCTTCGTCTTCTTCTTATTCTTCCTCAAGCCAACGTTTAGCCCAATCGCTCCTTTACAGCTGTAAATCCACAAAATAACGCCTCTTCCCTTCAAACCGCCAGTTTCCACTGTCTCAAATGCTAAACCCCTCCTCTCTCATAAAAACCATTGCTTTCCTAGAAGTAGAAGCCCTAAACTTCCTCTATTCCAACCTAAAACCAATTGGTGTTCGTCGGTACTAATCAATCTCAAATATTGAGGTTGACTCGCTTTTCTAGTGTGCACATTATTTGTTCTTCTGTTTTTCATTCAGCGATTCACAAAAACAACCAACACTCCAATTATGTCCTTTGATATTTAAAGGTAATTCTTGTTTGGATTAGGTTTTTGATCTTATAAGTGGTTTTACTGATATTCGGGTACGTCTCTCACTCTCTCTCTCCTAACCTCACAAGTATTCTTGTAAATCAAACAATGAATTTTGATAGCAATGAACCTTAATGATAGGCTAAGAGCTGGAGGTTATCCTTACCATGCCTTGGGCAGATAAAAACCTATTGGGATTTACCCTTTCATTGCTAGGCTTCATAAGCCATGTCCCATCTGTTACATATGATGTGTTTCCTCTTAACCTTATAATTAATAATCTTATGAATTCTTGGCCTCTTGATTTAGTCTTTAAAGTTATACCTTGTGTTGTAATTTGTTTTTATCTTGATCAGTTTCCTTTTTGATTTAGTCTTTTAAGCTATACCCTTTCAAATAATACAGGTAAATTGCTTCTTTTTTGCTATTGTTAAACCAAAATAATACCTTCTAATTTATATAAAATTCTTTATTTTGAAGTCCAGTTACATTTGGGTCACTCGTGCATCAAGTAGACCCGGAATACCATCCGTTTGGGTACGAGACGAAGCTGAGCGAGACTCGGACGAACAAATTTCAACTTGTAGAATTAAAGCATAAATAGCTTTTTCTTCAATAATGGAGTCCAATTGAAGTTTAAATTAAGAAGGGGAGATGTCAAAGTTGTTTGCAAGGATTTTTGGGTCCTTTAGTGGCCGAAATTTGGCAGGTGTCGACAAAACATGGGACCATTACTTCACTAGAAAAAAAGAGATAGATGGTATATGTAAGTAGGTCTCTTTTTTTGGCTTTTTAGAATCTATAGATTAGTTTTTATGGGTAATGAGTTAGTGGTTTAATTACTAAATTTTAATGTAACATTAGGTTATCACAATTCATTTGTATGGCTAAATTGGCCTGCAAATTCAATTCTTGGATTTGTGTGCTTGTTGTGTTATATGAAGAGCACAATAAAGGTTACACTTGTATTAACAATTTCTATAATGAAATTGTTTACGTTATCTTTTCTGACATTTTTCATGTTTCAGTGAAAGAGAAAAGATGGGTAGTATTCAAAGGAGAGAAGGATCCAATCGCCATTCCAGGTAACTTTTCTACAAGTTTATTTATTAGTTTCTTTATAGAATCATTTATTATATTTGAATCTTGTTAAATTATCTTTATTACAGTTCTTGAGTTAGGTGGATTTTCTATTATTAGTTGTTGAATTCATTCATAATTGCAAAATGATTAAGTTGAATAATATGTTGAGCTGAATGATAGCCTATTATTAGATTGTTGTGGTTGAGTGGATATGCTGGTTGAATGGGCAACCCAAAAAGGCTCCAACTCCTATGGTATTTTAAAAAAATTTCCCCCTTTTTACTTGGATTGTTGTAATTTCTTTTTAAAAAAGGGTTAGTCATATGCTGCTTTTAGGTGCCTAGAATATGATGACTTTATACTTGAAAGGCATAGATTTTATAGTTATTAGGCTTTTTTTTTGTACTTTTTATTTGGGGTGAATCAAGTAGTCTCCCAATTGTATTTATTCTTTCACTTGAAAAAGAAAAATCAGTTTTGCATATTTCTGATTTGCAGAAGATTGAGGCTGTTCGGGTTCTCATGGATGAACTTTTAAATTAAAACAACTTATATTTCTTATGATGGAAGGTGGTTTTATTAATGGTAAGAATTTCTCTTGCTAATGTGTGCCTTTCAACTCTTTATTATTTCTTTGAATAGAAAAATGGCAAAAGGCAGAGTTTCTTCTAAGTTATGTATAATAATTTTTCTGTGTTTAGTTTTCTTTATATGTTTTGCAGTCTTTTATGTCATTAATGTAAACAAAAATAAATCAATGAATAAGAGCATTATTAACTACGTTGAGCAGGTATTTATTATACTTAATAGTAATTGTTTACACTAGTTTATGTAATTATAACAATTATTTCTTTTTCCTGTAATTGATAATTTTTTCATGTTTATGCATTTTAGTGTTCTATACTATTTCCAGATTCATCAGATCAATTGCTTATTGCTACTCATGCCATTAACACTACAATTAAGGTTAATGTCCTCATTACCTTTTTTGCCCTTAATTTATTGAATTTCGATTTGAATTTTGGCTTTTTGTGTAGAAAATTAGTGATTTTGAGAATTCGATGAAGTATGGGAAAAGAAGGATCTTATAAACGAAAATTGTGTAAAGTTAGGGACTGTTTGGTTAGGTAGGATAAAAATGGGGTTTTTCTATTCGATATTTGATTTTCTTTGGATTTGGTGTTATGAGTTCAATGGGTCTTGTGATCGGTTATTACCTTTTCATATATTTCCAGCCTAGAAATGTTGAGGTAAATTTTATTTCAATATGTTTGTTTCTATTTTACTCGATATTGAAGTTTCAAATGTATTATTTATGTTTAATGTCTTCTCATGTTCTATTTGTTTGTTGAGAAATTCAAGGAAGAAAATATTAATTACAATCATTTCCTTTTTTTATATTGCAAAGGGAAAAGAAGAAGAAGTAAATTTGACTTTGTAAAATTTAAAATCTTTTATATATTGATATAACCTTTTTATAGTCATTTTATGGTTTGCTTGTTTAGTTATTTAGGACCCTGAGATTCATCCCATGACTAAGCAAGATTTATAAACTTTGCAACATATGCTTCTTAAAATACCATTGTAGGTGAAAAATCCAGATTATGATCATGTGAGTGATTAATATCTCTGCCATTTTTCATTTGAAATGCAATTTCATATGCATTTTTTTTGACAATTTTGATAATTTTGCATTTAGCTGTGTAGATTGCTTGGCTAAATAAGTTTATTGACTATGCATGGCCTTATCGAGAAAAGGTTTGAAGTCTGTGACTAAACTTCAAATTTCTTTTGTTGTAGCCTATTTTTGTGTTGATTATTATTTTACTAATTTTATTTCTTGTTATAAAGACCATTTGCATAACTATCAATAATATTGAAACCCCATTATTAATTAGTAAATTTCCAAATATAAAATTGATTCAATTAATTTGAAGTAATTAATATTGGGTCACTACCACCAACTTTATGAAGTTAATATGTTTAATAGATTTTTTTTTTCAACTTTCTACATTTTCATTGTATTTATGTATTGATAAAATAAAATAGTATCTTAAGCTTTGTGTAGAGTTGGTTCATAGTTCATTATTAACACTCAGTAAGCTTTTATTTTTCAATTATAATAATATTAATCATATTCTGTTGTGAGCCTTTATAATTTAATAACAAAGAAAGAATATGAATTGAATTATGACTAAATATGATGGTAAGAGCTTATTCCTCCAGGATTGTCATTTTTGTAAATTGCAATGTGGAAAGTGTTTTATAAAGCTATCAATCATTTAAGTTATATTCTTTTGAGATTGTTTATGTTAGAATTCTTATAGTTGAGTTTACATTATTATTGTGTTTTTTAGTTTTTTAGTTTTTTTTTTTCGATTTAAGTTTTAAATTATGAGTTGGGTCTTATATTTGTTTCTATTTAAACTTGCAAGGAGCTTAAGAAATATTATTCATACGAACTGCAAAGGATTTTAGTAATGTATATAGTTTGTAAGAATATAGTAAATATTAATGTAAATGATGAAGGATTTTAGTTAATGTATATAATTTGTAATTTGAATATTATGTTATTTTTTTAATTATGAATTATACATTTGTATTTTAATTAATTTAATTTAATTATTTATAATATTGTGAATTTTAATTAATTTAATGTAATTATTTAAAATATTGTAATATTAGATAAAATGATAAAAAATATTATAGCTGGATTAAAAAGTATTGCATTAGATAATTGAAAAATGTTGTAAATGAACACAAAAATTGTTGCATTTGAATTAAATAACTATTGTATTAGGTAATTAAAAAATGTTGCAAATGGACCAAAAAACTGTTACATTTGCTTATACAATGTGTTGCTTCACATTTTCTTGTCAAAAGTGTTGCATTAGCTTGAAATTTTGTAATAGTTTTTTAGGTGTTGGCTTAGATCGGAAAAGTGTAGTCTTTGACCCCAAAGCCAACTACCAAAATCCCAACACTTTTTTTTGCCAAAGTGTTGCATTAGAGGTCTATTGCAACACTTCAAAGCCTAGTACAACATTTTTTGGTCTGTTGTCTTAGGCCATTTATGGTGTAGTGATATCTTCACAAAGGTCAGAATTCTTATTATAAGTAAAATCAAAATGAGCTCAATATATGCCATAAGCATGAATGACCTAAACATAAAAGTTTATGAAAATTAAAAGTAACGTCACTCATAAAATCTAATGAAGAGGAAGATCCCAGTCAAAGAGCTATAGCCAATTAGGAGACATAGACTGAGATAATGGAGTAACTAAATCCTCAAGATATGAATCATGGAATTGATGTTTATAGAAATAAAAATTATGAGATTTCAATTAATATGAGAATGATTTGATAAAAAATTCATTATTGTTGACGATCAATTTACCTCAATAATTGCTCATATTATTTAAAAAAAATTATGGATCCATATCTTTGAGTATAACTAAACATGATTGGCCATTATGGAAAGAGGTAATAAAAAGATAAGTTGGACTCGCTTAACTAATTCTCCTATTATAAAAATGATCGTGTTCCATTAATTAACTTATATGACAGTTAAAAAAATGTTTGATTTATGTTTTATAAATTCTAGAAGGATTAAAAGTAAAAATATAAGAGTGAATCTTTATTATATGAATGATTCTCTACGTATCGTAAATTGATTATTATTGCAGTATTTATCAATGTGATAGATGTCACAGAATTTTGATGAACTTAAAGAAGTATGAATAAGAATTGTATCGACCTAAATATTGATCATTAAATAGTCGCAATATACTAGTCTACTTATTTCACTAAAAGTGAAAAGAGATATTTTAGTCCTAAGAAAGATAATGAAGAGTTATTTAGTATTACAGACCATATGAATACTCATGAATTTCACAAATTGCATATTGCATTTGCATTAAAATTCCTAATTAGGTATAACTCTTTACTAATAAATATTTGAGTTATGTGAAACACTTATCGAGTTATCTTCAAAAGACTGTTGCATCATCTTGTTGATGTTAATTATTTACTTGATCATCATAATAATGAATCATATACTGAAAATAAGATGATACTACAATTTCAAGGTCCTGAAGTACCTTGATTAAATATACTCCTATTGTATTATTTGAAATTAATTCAAAATGTATTGCACAAATTAAAGTAGATAGACTAAACATGAATGAAATAAATATATTTTATTTACTTCAAAAGAGTAATTAAATTCATATCCATTATACTATCTCAAGTTTATAACATAAAGTGACATTGGAACAAAATTATTTCATTGATTAATATGTATTATTTAAAATAGTAACCTCATTAGGGGGAGTGATTAAGTATTGGGTTATATTTTTTTTTCTCAGTCAGGTTTTTGTCCATGAGATTTTTTTGACCAAATATTTTAATAAGACAATCTATACAAGAACAAAATAGTGTGTGAATAATACTATTTTCCTTGACTATGTTTTTTCCTAATAGGTTTTTTTATAACAAGGTTTTTAACGAAGCATATTTATGACGAAAGTAATATCCGATAGAGTACTATAAAATTGATAATGAATATTGCTTAAACATAATTAAGTATATAGTTTGACGATTGAACATATGTATCTATAAAGTGACGAACAAAATTTGCATGCGACAACTAAGAAATCTTTGTCAAACTATATTCCTATGAGAGTGATTTTTACATATTGTACTCTTTTTTCTCTTAACCATGCAAAAATGATGTACTCATTTTTCTTCACTAAAATATTTTTGCATATGATTTTTCTTAATAAGATTTTTATTATGTAAATAAGATTTTGTATTTAATTTTTTCTCTTTAATCTATTTCTGCTAAGAGTTATAATTAATGGAATAAGAATATACTATATTTTCTCCTTATATTATTCTCTCTCTACTTTCCTATGTAATGCGACCTTCAGTCCTTACACTTTTTGGAAGTGGTATCAGGCTAGAACTGATTGGTTGTAAATTAACTTTTTTTAGAGAATAAAAAATCTGTTTGGCAAAAAATAACAAATAAAAAATAAAAACCATGTCCTCTACGCCCTCACACACCAGAACAGAACCCACTCTGGGCACTGATAATACAAAGACAGGAAAAAAAAAAAAAAAAAATAGGATAAGAAACCGTCGCTCTGTGTGTTATGTTCTCTCCCCCTCCCTTTAATGTGATCAGCGAGCACCTCACGGATCGGATCTACGTTTGTTATGAATGAAACAACTATACTATCGCCATGAGTCGAAGACTCGCTCTAAATTGGCTGATGCTGAACAAAAATAACAAAAGCTACTCTAATTTTGGGGGAAATTCTCTTCTTCCTCTTCAATTCCTTCAATCATTTCTTAGGGTTTTGACCATGCATTTTCTATTCTTCACGTAAAGTTATGTGCAGAGAATGTGTTTTATTTGAAGTTGTTGTTCGTTTGGAGGATTTGGTCGAGATTTTGACGTCAAAAACATCGCCTATTCCATTGGCAGCAGCACCTAGCAATGGCAGCCTCTCCAGTGAAGTTCCTCTTTGGATTCTTAATGATTTCCATCACATTGTGGATGGTATTCATGTAAGTAGTTTCAATTTTGCTTTGTAATGTGATCTTTTGAATGGCAATTTTGTTTTGGTTTGATCATTAGTGGTTGGCTACTGAATTTTGTTTGGTAACTTAGTATGGTGGATAGTTATGAGAATTTTAGCTTTCTAGAATGTATTAGCCGATGCCTGTGGACCAAATTATAGCTTGCATCATATATATTTACATATATTATGCACATGTCTCTGTGTCTATAATCTGAAGTTGCATTTGAGTTATTGCCGCCAAAAGTACAAGACTAAGGCTGTTTATAGGTGGTCGGTAAATTTGAAGTTGGTACGACTTCGAAAAGTAAATTGCATTGATTGCGATTTGTTTTTGCTTATATGTGATTAGAAGTCCAGTTGTAAAGCTTAGGGAAAGAAGTGCTACTCATTTAAGCAAAGCACCTGGAAGGATCTTAAATTGTATGCTGTTATTGCTTTTACAATGGTTTTTCATTGGTGCCATGGTCCTTTCATTGTGGCCTTCCAACTGTCATGATTTAAGGTCAATAGTGAATTGGTTAATAACATGTTAATATAGTAGCTCTTATTTGCTGTTACAGAAGTAATTTGATGTCCATTTTGTAACACCTAAATTTGATTCTGTATCACTTTTCAGATTTGCTTCTAGATTGCTGGCTTGGATTTTAAGCCGAATCGTTAGAGCATCTGTTGGATTTCGAGTTGGTGGATGGAAATGTTTGAGGGATGTGGTAGTGAAGTTCAAAAAGGTTAACCTTTTACATCTTTTACTGGATTTATTTTAATTTTTGTGAAACTGAATTAATAGGGAGGTTTGTCTTCTTCTGGTTGAATTAATTAAAGGCTTTCTATACTAAAGTAAGCTATCCAACTTAGCATTAGGCCAGATATTCCCCTACTTTCCTTTATGGTTTATCAGGATGCTTGTGCCTTTTTCTTCACATTGCAAAATTGTTGTTAGTGTAGCAGTTCACTTTCCTAAATCAATGTGGTGTCTGGTTTCACTGATCTGAATCAGTAATTTATTCTTTTTTACTGAGTGCTGTTATTTTAATTTTTTCATCATTAAAGTAAGGCACTCGCCTTCACCCTTGCGAGAACATAGATTTGAGCTGCCATGGAATCATGAAATTCATTTTGTTATGCTCTGGATAATTTACAGGGTGCTATTGAATCTATATCAGTTGGTGAAATAAGGCTCAGCTTACGTCAGTCGTTGGTCAAACTTGGGGTTGGTTTTTTATCCAGGGATCCAAAGCTGCAAGTCTTAATATGTGACTTGGAAGTAGTAATGAGACCTTCTAGCAAAGGCACACAGAAAAGTAAAACTCGAAGATCCCGACCCCGCAATTCAGGCCGGGGAAAGTGGATGGTCTTAGCTAATGTAGCAAGATTTTTGTCAGTTTCTATTACTGATTTGGTTGTAAAGGTAATTGATGTCTGACTAAGTTATTATTTTCTAAAAACCACATTATATCCATCGCTCATTTCATATAACTCACGATGCACGGGCATTTAACTAGATGCTAAATTGCTAGTCTTTTGTTGTTCTCCATGTTATTATTTTCTATATTCAACTGTCGAATTGAAAAGGGCATAAAGAATATTCATTTTTATTGGTTAAGGGCAGTTTTTGAAGAAGAAAACAATAAGCGTTGTAGCATGTACTTTAGATGAGGACATGGCCTACCAAATGAGTGAGAGCAACATGTGGTTCATAACAGTCTACATCTGCTCTCCCTGCTTTTTTTTTGATGGAACTGAATTTGAAAATGCATATTTGTTGGTTATGTTTGAGACAAGTTCTGCTTAATTGATAGCATCAAATTGCAACTTTTTGTTTGTTTGTCTGAACTTTTTTAAAAGAGATCGAGTAACAACTTTTACCTAGATCCACCTTGGAACTTTATAATGTCATGTGTTGATCCATCATTCAAATTTGAAAGGATGTTGCTGGAGATTTTTCGCTGATTAACCTATCGCTGATGAGAGATTCCACTGAACCTTGATCACAAGAAATTGGTCTATCCCAGTCAGCCCTGTTGATAGACATGTTAGGTTGGTTTGAATATCGTCTGAGCAATCATAGAAAGGTGTGTTGAGCCCACATATATCACCACTAAAAACAAAGACTCAATTTGACCTAGCTCATTGATCTCAACTAGCCTGTTGCTATATTTTGAATTTGTACAGATGAGTTGTTATAAGTGCTTATTAATAACTAGGGAATGCAATTGAAGGGGCCATTGAAATAGGAGTTTAAAATTGTGCTGATGTATCCTTTTTTCTTGTCTTTCTATCATCATCATGATTATTACTATTATTATTATTATTATCACATTTTCTTATTGTGCATTTCATGTTAAAAACTTTCACCACTCACTGTAATTGTTTTTGGAGAATTTGCAGACATCTAAAGCTATGGTTGAAGTCAAGGAAGTAAGATTGGATATAACCAAAGACAGTGGATCCAAGCCAAATCTATTCATTAAGCTGCACATATTACCTTTTGCTATTCACATGGGTGAACCATGTGTTAATTGTGACCAGTTATCCAACTTTGATACTGCAGCATGTATTTCCTCAAGTGAAACATCATTTGGTATGATGGAAGCACCTTTTGCTTCCTTCAACTGTGAAGAGTTTTCTCTCTCTTGTGAATTTGGCCATGATAGGTAATTTTCCCTTTGTATGTTCGTTTACTTTAGAAATTTATAGCAAAAGCTTAGTTTGTTTCGTAGAATTTTTTTTTCAAAAATTATTTTATGCAAATTTTCTGCATAGGAAAATTGACAACTGGAAAATATCATTTTGGTCAAGAGAAACTAAGTTATTTTACAAGCTTCGGAAAACTCAGGGAAAAACTGATAAAACTACATCTACCATTGTCAACCATCACTTGTTGCTAGCTGTCGCTGCTGGTCATGGCGACTGCCGCAAATTGATTCTTATATATATGTGATTTTGTTTCTTATTCAACTCAAAAATGAAAAATATGGAGTTCTTATTATATGTATACCTATATGTTTCTTATGTGTTCCAAACACCATAAACAATTTTCACTTGATTTCTTAGTGTCTCAACTGGACAAGATAAAATAGTTAATTTTTCATGGAATGTTCTCCACATGCAAGTACTTCCCAATGAAACTAATGGAGTCTAAATGATTGAAAAAAGAAATTTCCTTGCATTTCATAATGAAGTCTCCACAACCAGCTATTTGGGGAGTGGTTATGAACATTTGTTGTTGAGAAAGTGAATTTTGAAAGGATGGTGTTTGCTGGAAATATGTGGTAGGCTATGATGTTGGAGTTAAACTTTTTTCCATATTACTCAATGTTTTGGGTATTGGATGTTCCATAGACCTCTTTTTGTTTCTTTCAATTTAACCACCTCAAAATATTACTAGGCTGGCTGTCAACTTGTTCCCTATCCCATTCACATCCTTCTACTTGATCCTTGAGTAAATGGAAGGCGTTGAACAATTTTTGTAATCAGTCTTAGGGCTGGAAAAGGATTTTAAGGTTTATAGGGATGCATTATAGATTGTGATTTAGAATTGAGATTAAGTCTAGAAAAGAAGATGAGGATAGCTGCAAGGAGTAGGGATTGAGGTACTGTATAAATAGAGGAAACAATGAGAAGAGGAGAGTAGGCTTTATGTCTTCCAGCTCATATTCTCAAATTTCCAATGCAAAAACCTAAACAGATAACTAGTCACGTAGTTCTCTGTAGAAATTTAGTAATTAATTTTATCCTTCTGGGATTATGAATCCCAAACTAGGAATGTTCTAAACTGCTGAATGGGCTAGGAAACAAGTAACTTTCTTAATATACCTAATGACCATGATATTCCTATATAATACTAAACCTTTAAATTTCATAAAATAGAAATTTATATGAAAAGTATGAATTGTATAATGTAAGAACTCAATCAAAATCTATCTGTATACTTAAAGTTGAACTCAAATTTGTTTAGAAAAATTTTGGCCATATGTCAAGTAACTTTCGGAAACTAAATTTATAAGAACCTACCTCATCATTTTTTTTTCACCCCATTGTGTGCATGTAGGTCCCAATTAAGATAATAATTTTTATTTGGTCCATATATAACAAACTTGGTCCATTTGTTTTCTTTAATATTCAAAATTTTCAAAAGGTGGCACATTTAAGTTAATTGAATAATAATAGCTAGTGCATATTAAATACTTAAAAATGTAAACAAAAGAAGAAGAAGAAGAGGAGTAAGTCCAGCATAAAGAATGGACTTGCCAATAGTACTCCCTAAATCTTATTGTCCCTTGGTGCATCACAGGCAAAATAGTGGCTTTAGCGAATCCTAACTTTAGTTAGAACATGGATGCATTTATCACGAGCCTAAGAAAATAGCTAGTGACATAGGTATTTATAGAGACTCCAATAACTAATTCTCCATGCTTGATTTCATCATTGGGAAAGTTCTGGACAATTTCATGTAACTTGGTTTTTTGCCTTCATCGTTCATGTTCCCATTCCCAGTTTGCTTCTTCTCTCATTAGTTTCCTATTGATAGCTAAAGATATCCTCTAAGGTAAAGGCAATTTGCCTACTGAATTTAGCGGAAACAACACTTGCATGTTCAAAGGCAAAGAATTGTGTTTTATGTCTTTTAAGTATTCAGACTCATGAGAGTTTGTTTCACATTGGTTTGTGGACAAGATACGTGAATTGGTTTTTGCTATAGTTGATGCACAATGCTTTTTCTGCATATTAAAGGATTTAAAATGGAGAGTTAACCAATTGTTTTTGATTGATTTGTCATGCTGTTTTCCCAAAAATTTTCTGCAAGGATTTCTTTATATGATATGCAACTAGATTGGGGAGCCTTTTTGTCCATCACAGGCTTTTCTTTTTGTCAATTTCTTTCCTCTAAGAGGGTTTCTCTCTCTCTCTCTCTCTCTCTCTCTCTCTCTTCCTTTCACTGCTTTGCAGGTGCTTGGTGTGTTCTCTATCTATTTTTGCTGGCATGAAGATTAATGTGGACTATTGAATTGCATTCGTTATTCTTCATGTAGTTTTGTGCTAGCCTTTAGGGATCTCCACCATTCACCTATATCCTTGTGCAAACTGATCTTAGTATGTGCATGTTTCTTACTTTAGCTTTGGTTATGATGCTGCTGGGTTGATTAGTTACACATTTCTGTTCACACTTTTTAAATGTAGGGAAGTTGGTGTAATTATCCAGAATGTGGACATTACCTGTGGCGAGGTCACTGTGTATCTGAATGAGAAGGTGTTTTTGAAAAAGAAAACTTCAGATGCTTCTTCTAAGATAGATAAATTATTAATCGATTCTGTTGCTGGTAAAGATCCACATAAAAAACAATCACCAGTTGCTGCAATCGTAAAGTTTGCTACTATGTTTCCTCAAAAGGTTTGTCATCTTAAATTATTTAAATGGCTTTACTATGCATGGATCCATCTCATTGCTTTTCTTCTATGTTTAAATTGAATTTGTTTTTCATGGCTAAGTTCTCTCAAGTTTGTTAACATTTTTTACGTTGTCAAGAAAGTAGCCTCATCTATGCAATCGGACAAACTTGTAATTGCATCTTCTTCTAAGCTATTACTAGAACTATCAACATATTTGTTTTTATTTTAAATTAACATAATTCTTGTTTTTGACTGCATATATCTACCTATGAAGCACGGACACTTCTAAAAGGTTGGCGTACGCATGTTGGACACGACAGGGACACGTACGGGACACGGCAAATATGTGTCCCCTTTTTTTTTTTTTTTTTTTTTTAATATGGGGACACGGCGGAGACACGGGAATTTAAAAAAAACTGGATTTTTTTTTGTAAAAAAGTCTTAAAATGTTATCCAAAAAAAAAATAAAAAATAAAACCCTAGCATTTCTCTATCTCAATATTTCTTTCTTCAAAATGGAATTCTCATCAATCTCTTTCTCTCGATCTCTCTCTTTCTAGTTTCTTCTTTTTTTCAATTAGTTACAGTTATTTTAATTACATGAGTTGATAAATCATGAATTCTATTTATAATTTATATCTTTTAAAATTTTGATTACAATATATATATATATATAGCCATGTCTCCGCCACACCCGTGTCTCATTTTTTTAGAAAATGCCGTTTCCCGCACCCGTACTCGTACCCGTATCAGAGTCCATGCTTCATAGATATCTACAGAAGTTATTGGT
>CAOJBK010489227.1:0-10335 GCA_948294925.1 Codiaeum variegatum | reverse complement strand
TTTAGAGCTTTGAACTTACTTGGCATTCGGTAACCTGCCACCTTTTCGATAAATGGGGATTTTAATTCCAATCTTAAGTCCCTATCTCTAGATCTCTTTCCTCCCCCACCAGTTCCCTCATGTCACGTGGCTCTCGACGTGTAGCCTCGTGTTCTCTTCTCATGGATCGTGATCCATGAGTTTTATCACACTCTCTCTTGGAGAGATCCCCTCTTCTCTCCCTCCTAGTCTCTTTCTCTTCGGCCCTAAGCTCAGTAGAGTCCATTGAACTCTTATCATTCTGACCACTTTGCCTTTGTCTCTCGTCTCCTCCTACCCTGTTGGCCGAACCCATATGATTACCTCCCATAATCCCTACTTCTGACCTTAATCTACTAGCTGCTGCCCTCAACCTTTCCTCGCTCCCTCATTTGGGTTTTTGGAAGAGCTGTATTCTGGCGGGTCGGCTGCCATGGTCTCGTTTATCTACTATCCCGGAAGACTATGATTTTGTAAGAGTTGTAGGAATGGTGCTAGTGAACTTAGAATGACATTCTGGATTTCTGGTGATAAGCTAGGAGGTACACTAGCTGAGGCTGTTTGTGGTGTGGTCAAAATAGGATTGGTTTGGGCATTTCTGAAGAGGTATGCCAGGGCTTGGAAAGATGCTCCCAAATCTAGGGTGGTGTTGGTATTGGTGGCTGGTGGAGTTTCCTGGTTATTGTTTTCAGGAAATTGGCTTGGCGAATGTTCAACATTGTGAGTTCTACCATTTTGAGGATCATCAATCGCTGAAAGTTTTTGAAGGTGCGAGATTTCTATACCAAGAAAGGAAAGCCAATGTAGCTATCCTCCTTAGAAAGTGATTTGCTTTAAGATTGGGAAAAAGTTTTTGAATAGAAAGTTCCCACAGATGGTGCCACTTTATAAGCTCTATGCCTAACAACTTTCGATCTTCATATTTGAATTGGATGGGACTGAGATACCTGTAAAATGAACAATGTGAGCTACGAGGGCCAGACTTGTTGCCTGACAATGGCCCTTCACGCTCAAGTCAGTAATGGACTTAGGTCCCTTCAGGCTATCTTAGTGTGCCAACATTGGATATTTATAATGATAATCTAGGCCACGTATCTTAAGGTAAGTGGGCCACGTGGAAGACTCTGCGTAAAGCAAGACGTAATTTTATCATGAATGAATGACATCTATCAAGACTGAACTTTTGACACATGTTATGAGGAGAATGACTGAAGGTCCTCTTCGAGATACACATTCGGTATATGTTCTGACGAGGCATAAAGTCGAAGAGGATATAAGTATGGACTTATGCCCTTATTCTCTTTGGGTTTCTGAGACGTCTCTAGGCCTAGATCCAATACACCCATTTGCATCGATCCGTATCACATCTCATCTCCTATAATAAATTTGTAGGAAGACTACATATTAATAATATAGATGTTTGCATCCGGGTGCAAATGTGCAAGTAGCTTTTTGCACCCTGGGAAATAATTCGCCCCAACTTTTACCTTCACGGGGAGAGGGAAAAGGAAAAAAGAAAGAAAAATAAACCGGTTTTGTACAAGGATTCGGTTCAGTTGGAAACCGGAAAGCGGTCTGGTTTACATTTAGAGTAGAAAAGGCGGGCGAAGACTAACACTTCTGTCCCAGTAAATGCACCTAACGGTCATCTGAGGTCCGGTAGGTGAAGCCTAGACAAACAGAGAAAACCAAGGAAAGGAAAATCAATGAAATAACCATAAAATCACTCTTAATATTAAGTAATTCTCTCTTCTTTTCTCCACCTTCTGTTCAAATATTCAACTCCCTTTAACAATGCTCTGTTTAAACTCACTCATAATTTTTCCTTCATCATTTTCACAAATATCTCATTTTTTGTTCTTATGGGATTTCCCAAAATATTCTCCATTTTTCCTGCAACTAACTACAACCATGTCAATAACCATATCCTTCCTTCTCGTGCTCCAATCCGTGAAGAGCTTGTCAAGAGTTCTGCGAATTCCCATAGTAGTCATGGGTTCCCCAACTCTGTTTTCAACTACTTGCGTCGTCTTCTGTCTGGAAGTGAGTTGCAATGAATTCCTATTAATTGATTTTAGGGTTGGTTTTGATTTGATTTTGTTGATTTGGTATTTGTTATTTTGGTGTATTGTGTAGAGAAAATTGATGGGGGTTCAAGGACGGATGAAGAGCAAAAAGTTTATTCATGGTTATATTCACTGGCACAATCGGATAAAGATTTGGTTTATGAGTATGTTCGGTCCACTGAAAGGGGTGAGTTTTTATTTTTCTAATTTCAAGTTTAGTGCTGTTTGTGTTTGATTAAATGCCTGTTAGAAGTGAAATCTCATATTAAGATGCTCTTTAAATCAAATATTGATAGGGTGACACTTATATATATGTTAAAGCTAATCAGATTGCCACCTGTGATGTCTACAATTTCAAGAACAAAGATAACAAATTGACAACATTCAATGGCCAAGTACAATTTTCTCAATGATCTAACAAATTGGTCTGCGAAAATTTGTTCACTGGTTTTATTTGCCTGCAAGAACACTTTGTTAACATGATGTTTGGATCTATGCTAAGGAACTAAGCATAAGTCCATCGGTTCATCATTGCAGATACTTTTAATTGTCTAGCCCATCTTAGAAAGGGGGACAAAATACAACATACATCCAAATTTTTTTATAATTTTACGTTATAAATTTTTCCATCAGTGTGTGTTGAGATAATAATCCCACATTGGTTAGTTATGTTTGGCTCATGAAATAGCAAAGAACTAAAATAGCTATTCCATGTGAAATATCTATTTCAAGTATTGGTTCAAATTGAAACAAAGAATAATCATTCAATGTTATTATCATTCCTTCAATTTTGCAGAATTATATATTACATGGTGAACTAGAAAATGAATATTCCACAACTTAAATAATATCATATTTTCTTGCTTGATCATGATATATTTTACTGGATAACATCTATTATCCACCATCTGCACCAGGCTCACCACTAGTATAATATATATTTTATGACATTTATTTGTAATTTTATTTAGTTGTAGTTTATCAAAATTCATGAAAATCTCTCACAATGATCATGATAAACTACTTTCAAATAAGTAGGTACATATAATACCTGTGGGTTTTGTTTGTACCTATTGCTTTGCAGTTACCCGTAAAAAAGTCTCCCACAATTAACCATCTTAAGATGCATCTTACCTGTTCTTCCTTTTTTACAGAATTAGTAGTATTTTTTCAGTTCCGTAGCTCATCATGATGCCAGTTCATCCTAGTAATGTTTGTTTCTGGCTACATGGTACTTATCCTTTTCTATGACGAGACAAAAATCCTTTTTTCATTTTTGCAGGCTTGAGTTTTTCTGAAGCTGAGAGGAGACTGAAAGAAAATGGCCCAAATGTTCCTCTTGAATATACTTTTCCGAGCTGGGTGCAACTTCTATGGACAGCCTTTTTCCATCCTTTCAATATCATTTTGGTTGTGCTGTCAATACTCTCATATATAGCTAGTGACAATCCAAATGGATGCATCTTGCTCGTACTGGTTTTCATTAGTGTCTCCCTTAGATTCTACCAGGTAGGTTTTCCTCAATTGTTTAGCCAGAAAAGGTCCTCTATTTCTCAAATTCTAGCCTTAGCTATTATCCATGAACATTTCAGGAATATAATAGTTCAAAAGCTGCCATGAAACTCTACGAGTTTGTTAAGTGCCCAGTTAAAGTTCAAAGGTGTGCAGGTAGAGTTGTTCAAACAGAATTAGTTGTCCAAGTTGATCAAAAAGATGTTGTTCCAGGGGATATTGTCATTTTTGAACCCGGAGACCTTTTTCCTGGTGATGTGAGATTATTATCTTCAAAGCACCTTGTTGTAAGGTACAGGACCTCTAAAATTTTCTTGCTTTAATAGGTCATACCTTGCTTTCCTCTTCAACTGACTATAGAACATATTTTCACACCCTAAAACAGTCAGTCCTCATTAACTGGTGAATCATGGACAACAGAGAAAACAGCTGATACTAAAGAAAGTCAGAGCACTCCTCTGCTGGAGCTGAAGAATATTTGCTTCATGGTAAGTGTAAACATTCTTGGCATTGCAATGTTTCTGGGGAAAAGCATTAGTACTAAAGTCCGATTGGGCTCTGTATCATAATAAGGTAATGTTAGAAGGTTTTTATCAAAAGCTATTTGTTCTGATGGTGTCTAGTATGCAGGGGTTAGGGCATACATGAATATTGACGTTGGTATCGTCAGGGGAGATGGGATAGCATTGCTTGCAACTTCTTTTATCTGAAACTTTTGGAAAAAAAATATGATCCTGAAATAACACTCATAATGGAACACTACAAGTTCTTGTGGCATCATATTGATCTTTAAATCACTTGCTTTATATTCATATATAAGGATAAGCATTGCATTAAAATGCTTTGAGCACAATAACAATGAATTTATCATATGTTTTTGTTAGAATTTGAGAGGAGATGCAATTTCATATTCAAAGTAACATAAACAAGAAAATAGAAGAGTGAAATTATTGAAAAACAGAGTAAGAAAACTGAAAAATTCTCTTTTTCTTCTTCATTTTCACAAAATTTTCATGCATAAATTCTCTCCAACTCTCTCATTGTTCTCTATGTTACAGCAGCTCCTTTTATAGGAGAAGAGTAACATTTTTAGTCAACTACTTCTAACTACTACAATCAAAGTTTGTCCTTCTAATTTTCTTAAACTATGGACAACCATACATTTCTAACTAAATACTTAAATACAACAAAATATCGCCATGAAATCAGAAAATCTTAGCAAATCCAACAGTTTTCTTGCTTAATTGGTATCTGTGATCGAGAATTTTGGACCTTTATGGTTTCTGATTGTTGTAGCCAGTAACTGACTATAATGTTTAAATCACTAAGATTTATATGGGTGTTGAATGTCTTTCTTAGGGGACAAATGTGGTATCCGGAAGTGGCACTGGTCTGGTTGTTTCCACAGGATCAAAAACTTATATGAGCACCATGTTTTCAACTATAGGGAAGCAAAAACCACCAGATGACTTTGAAAATGGCAGTCGGCGGATATCATATGTGCTTATTGGTGTTATGCTAGTAGTAATGACAATAATAATTCTTGTTTATTATTTGAAGTCTCGTAATTGGAGTGAGAGTATTCTTTTTGGACTCTCAGTAGCATGTGCGCTCACTCCTAATATGCTTCCCCTTATTGTCAACACGAGTCTTGCAAAAGGAGCACTTGCCATGGCCAGAGACAGATGCATTGTCAAAAGCTTAGCTGCCATACAAGATATGGGATCGATGTAAGTTCAATATCACCTCATGGTTATAAACTGGTGATTTTTTTTATCATACTTTCGATTATGTGTTTTGGGTTGATACAGGGATGTTCTATGCATGGATAAGACTGGTACACTCACCATGAACCGTGCAATAGTGGTTAATCATCTTGACAGCAGGGGTTTGCCAAATGAAAATGTTTTACGCTTTGCATTCCTCAACTCTTACTTTAAGACTGATCAGAAGTATCCTCTAGATGATGCAATTTTGGCATTTGTATATACAAATGGATACAGATTCCAGCCATCCAAGTATAAAATAATAGCTGAGATCCCTTTTGATTTTATACGAAGACGAGTATCTGTTATTTTAGAAACTGAATCAGGTGCAGAAAACAGAAGAAATGGCCGAGTTGTTGATAGGTTCATGGTAACCAAGGGAGCATTGGAAGAAATATTGAAAGTTTGCTCTTTTATTGGCCATGGTGATCAGGGACCCATGACCATTCTCTCGTCAGAAAACTATCGCCGGATTCTGAATATGGCAGAAGATTTAAGCAATCAGGGGTTGAGGATTATAGGAGTATCAATGAAAAAGCTAGAAATGGTACGTATGTGTCTCTGTTTGGTCATTTGTTCTTTCTTAAGGTATATTATTATAATTATGTCAATATTTCAGGTTGTTATCCTTAGATCATCCATTTTTTCTCTGCACAGAGTCTTCACAGCTGCCATACTTAACAAACTAATTTGTTCACTAAAAAGGCCAGCTCATCCTATTAATTATTTATTGTTGCTTCAAAAAATCTTAGCCCTTGATTGAAGTTAAACCACTATCATTCCCTTGAGAGCATCTTTTACATGTCATTTTTGCAGTGTTTGAACCATTTACGCAGGCATTGCAAAACATAGAATTAGTGTCAGAGCATTCTGGAATATGAAGCTGACAATCTTTGAAATGATGCACATTGCAGACCATCATTTAGAAGAAGATGGTTACAATTCATATATTCTATGGGATTGTAGTTCCAATAGCCAATCCCAATACCCCAACTAGATTGGGACCAAAGCCTGACTGAATTGAGTGATTCACTTGCAATCACTGTTTATTTGTAACCTTGCAGGGAAAAATTGATCCAACCATGATCAATGATGAGTCAGACATGGTCTTTCTTGGTGTAATTACATTCTTTGACCCACCAAAAGACTCAGCAAAGCAAGCTCTATGGAGGCTGGCTGAGAAGGGAGTAAAAGCAAAAGTATTAACAGGTGATTCACTGTCCCTAGCAGTAAGAATTTGTGAAGAACTCGGCCTTAGGACCACATACGTAACGACAGGACCAGAGCTAGAGGAACTCAATCAAGATGACTTCCATGAGGCTGTTAAAAGAGCAACAGTACTTGCTCGGCTCACTCCAACGCAGAAACTACGAGTTGTGCAATCCTTACAAACAATTGGTGACCATGTTGTTGGTTTCTTGGGAGATGGGATTAATGATTCACTAGCCATAGATGCTGCCAACGTAGGTATCTCCGTGGATTCAGGAGCATCAGTTGCGAAAGATTTTGCAGACATCATCTTATTAGAGAAAGATCTTAATGTTCTTGTTGATGGGGTTGAGCATGGTCGCCTTACTTTTGGCAACACCATGAAGTACATCAAAATGTCAGTTGTCGCCAATATAGGGAGCGTTCTTTCAATTCTCATAGCAACTTTGCTGCTAGATTTTGAGCCACTGACTCCAAGACAACTCCTTACCCAGACCTTATTATATAGTGTGGGTCAAATCGCAATTCCATGGGACAAGTTGGAGGAAGATTATGTGAAAACACCCCAGAAATGGTCAGAGAAAGGCTTTCCAATGTTCATATTGTGGAACGGTCCTGTCTGTACTCTATGTGATATAGCAAATCTTTTATTCCTTTGCATCTACTATAATGCTGGTCAATCGGCTTATGAGCAATTCTTTCATTCGGCTTGGTTTGTTGAAGGTCTACTGATGCAGACACTTATCCTCCATTTGATCAGGACAGAGAAAATCCCTTTCATTCAGGAGATTGCCTCATGGCCAGTGCTCTGTTCAACATTTGTGATTTCTGCTATAGGAATTGCAATTCCATTCACAATAATTGGAACATTCATGAAATTCACTCCTCTGCCATTATCATATTTTGGGTTTTTGGTATTGCTTTTTCTAGGATATTTTGTACTTGGCCAAGTGGTCAAAAGAATTTACATACTGATTTACAAAAAATGGCTTTAGAGAACTGTACAAAATCTTAAAATGTAGGAGTAGCTGGGATAGAGAGAGAGAGAGAGGAAGCAAATGATACTGCAAATTTTTATCCTCTGAATATTATTGAGGATAGGCACAGCCAATGTAGCTTGCAATTTCATTGACATTTCTTGTAATAGTATGTACTAACAATGCTGTTGAACTTGCAAATCTGCAATATGAATGAAATTTTTGGGACCAAATATGGGAAACAGGGAATAAAAAAAGGGGGAAAAATGCCGGTTGTAGATTTTTCTAGTCTCTGAACCATATGTTACTCTTATGAAATCCATTACAAAATCAGATGTAGAAAGAAACAAGTAGAAAGCAATCCAAACAATACTACATTGTTGAAAATTTGCTTGGCTGGTGAATTACCTGCATAAATAAATTTCAGAAGCTAATAAATTTTATTCTCAACCACAGGGTAATAAATTTCATACTACAAGTACTTTTATTCTGAACCACAGGCTAATAAATTTTTCTTAAAGCAGAAACAAAGGAGAAGCTTGAGATTAAACTATTACCGAATTGGAGATAATCATTCTTAATGTTCCATTCAAAATCCCAGTGCTTCCTATAATTTTTTATAGTCCAGTATGCCCATCCGAAGGAAGCAGCATCATAAACCTGAAGTTGAGCCCTTCCAAAATTTTGATAATCTGCCTGAGATCCACTTGTCACGTTCCACTCATTTACCCATTCCCCTGACAAGCACATAATTCAGATTTCAGAATAAACTCATAACTCATATCCAAAATGCGTCCGAGAATATGGTATCCATCAAAAAGCTAAGGATGGCTTTCACTAATCCTCACCTCTTGATCTTAACAAGTTCAACTTAATTTTCAAATAGATCAGAAATGCTTTTTCAGACCGAACTCATTAACAGGGAAACAGAAAATCTCACCGATAAAAACTGATGGACCATTGGCACTGCTCAGAGCCTTTAGTTGAGTTTCCCTGCTCTTGTATATAAATTGGATATTATCCTCAGAGCTCATATTCACAAAGAAAGTGTCGAAAAGATTGTAGTAATGCAAATCAACTACTAAGTTATCAGAGCCAATGTTAGCCTGGTAAAGTTCCAGGGGATCAGCATTGCCAATTCTTTGACAGATGATAACGTAAGCTGTTGATGAGTATTTTCGGACAATTCCATAGCCTTGTTGGTAATATGGAACAAGAACTTCCAAAGGAACTGAGGCAGCAGATGGTTCATTTAAAAGTTCGATTCCCAGTAAGGCAGGATGTTTTGCGTACCTGCAGTTCAAATCATTCATGCTTCACAGGTTATATAAACTTACTAAATTCACTTGAGAAGCCAGAAAATTGATCTGCTTCAAAAGAAAAACACGCAGTTTTCCCTAATAGAGTTCATCTGAAAGAACAAATTAACATATGATGCAATAGAAAATTACCAATAGGAGTCGAGTGTATTTGCTAAACCCTATGGAGTGTAATAGAATGAGTTTCATACTCATCACTTTATTGCATTTTGTTCCATTACTTTCAAGGACACGCCAGTCAATCAGGAATATGCTATTTTTCCTAAAAAGTATACTGCACAGAGAGAAAGGAGGGTAATAAAGAGGAGAATGACCTACAATGTGCCAAACATTATAAAGAGTTGGATGGTTTTGTTGATGTAATTAAATGAATAAAGCCATAAAATTCATGATCAACATAATATATTATGTTACATATCTTTCCTCTTTTTTTTTCAAAATTTGGAAATTATGCAGACAAGTATGACCTATTGACAGTTTCTGAACAGCAGAGAGCAACTGTTTCAATATACAATACCAGTCATTAAAGGTTCTCTTTTCCTTAAAATTTTTAATGCTCTCAGCACTACGATAACTTAGTAAGTATGACAACTTGTCTAAAACGTACCTTGAGGCTAGAAAATCTATAACATCCAGTGTTTGTGAGATGTAATCTGAAGTAGGCCAGCCTGTTGTACCATCTCTGCTGGCACTATGATCCATCCCATTTTGAGAGCCAGGAGCAGCATGTAGATCAATTATACATTTTATATCATATGCTCTGCATATTGAAAGGAAAATAAAGGTTAATGTGCTTATTTCAGAAATATAAAAGTTACTCTAAACATAAACAGAGCAAAGCAAGACCTACTGCGCCCATGAGAATGCATTATCTAGAACTTCCAAGGACCCTCCTATAAATGGAGCAGGAGGATCAGGATCAAAAGCGGTCCACCAACCAACAGGTATCCTCACTGCATTTATCCCATGTCTATACAGAAACCTGAAATCTTCCATTGTAATAAAAGTGTTCCGATGTTTCTGCAGTTCCAAAAGGAAGAAATATAAATTAAATAAAAATCTGAACCTGATTGAAATATCTGTCTCATTTTGTCGAACACAGGATATTGTCATGATTCAAAATGTCACTTTGTAAAATATCTTAGCTGCAAATGATTTTTTTTTATTGGATATATAATTGTTGCCATCTACCAAAGAAGAAAATATCAAATGATATGGGGAAAAATGGTTTTACCTTGAGAACCTCTTTTGCTTTGCTATGTCCATAGCCATTTGCAAGCTGGTAATCTCCGCGCAAGTTATTTGCTACAACAGTCATTTCAAATGCGGCTGGATTATCATCCCATCCCAGTTTCCCTAGATAGTCTGCTGTGAGCTGGTTTCCTAGTGTAGCCTAAAAAATAGATTATATGCTATCATGCAATGTTATTAAACCTTTGGGTCATATGACAAGGTAAATTGAATATCA
>CAOJBK010489126.1:0-14502 GCA_948294925.1 Codiaeum variegatum | reverse complement strand
GCAGATGTTATGACAAAAGCTTTGTCAAATGGAAAGTTTGCAAGTCTAAGGAGTCAACTTGGTTTAACCAAATTTGAATCAAGGGAGGATGTTAAAGAATGATTCAAAGATTGGTTCCTCCTTTTTAGGAGTTAGTTAGATGGTTATTGGGTCAAAAATAAATCAGTTTGTTAGCTGAAAATTAGGAGGCTTATTTTGAGTTAACTGTAGATTTTGTGGCTTTGTTTTTCTATTTATTAGTTTCTGCTGTTTCAGTTTACATCAAGCAAGAAAAATAATCACTCTTTCATTCAGTTCTGTCTTGGTTTATTGCTCTGTTTCAGATTTGCACTGAGTGATCTTCTTATTGTTGTTTAACTAATTCAACAATGGATTGGAAGTGAGATTAAGAAGGAGAGACCTAATAAAAGTGAATGGATTGCTTCTCCTAGCTCAGTTGATGACAATTTATTAAGAACATAAAGCTTCACAAATGAACCAAGGAAGAAACATAAGAAAAGATTAGAATGGTGGGCTTCTCTGGATGAAGAAAGCCTGTAAAAGAAGGGGAAAAATAGAAGGCCAAGAGAATGGGGAAAGAAGAGTTTTGCGAAGAGCTCGCGAAGAAGAAGAAGAAGAAAAGAGGTCTTAGTAATGAAAGAGACTCATGGTAGCAAAAGGAGGACAATGTAGTAAAGAAGAAGAAGAATAAAAGAAGTAGAGGCAACATTGATTGGTGGTTAGATGGTCACAGTGGTGAATTGTGAACCGGGCGAAGAACTAGCCAAGATTGGGCTAGTGGAGAGATACCAAAGAGTGGTGGTGTTGGTAGTACACCAAGTATGAGAGGGTTCGTTCGTTATATTGGAGTGTAGGTGTTTCATAAGTGTTTTTTTTTTAAAATAGACTTAATATGTTCTTTCTTTAAAAATAAAAAGTTTAAATTGTTTCAAAATTATTACGTCAACAACTACATTATTTTCTTAAAAAAAAAGTCATACTTTAATTAATTATTAAACAAAAACTTTTTTTATTACTTAAATTCTTATCAAAATTTGAATTTATAATATTATATTTTTTGAAATGATATTAATATGATCAAATTTAAAATTTATGAATTTTTTTAGTATAAACGATGTATGTTGACATTTAATACTTTCAGTTACGAAATTAGAAATATTGTTTAGGGGTCCAATTAAAAATATATAAAAATAAATATTACATATTATATTTAAAAATAAAATTATAAAATAGTAAAAATACTTTTTTCCATTATCTTAACTAAATTATATATTAATTTTCAATTATTTAATAGTTTATCTCTTATTGAATAGCATGATGAACTTTTAATATATTTATTGCCGAAAAGCCTTTTTTACCATGCCACTGATAAAATTTTCAACTTAACTTGCAAATAAATCAATAAAAAAATAGTTATATTTTGTTGAAATAATTTATTTTACAAGATTTCTTCTTAAAAGTTTAGATAATAAAATTTTACAAAGTGAAATAATTTTTTTTTTCTAAAAAAAAAAAAGAAAATGAATCTCCAAGAATTAAGAATTAAGAAAATTTATGATCTTTTAATACAAAATAATAGATAATCTTTATTATAATATTTTTTTTGAAAACAGAAAAAATATTTGATTAGAATATTTGAATACAATATACTAGATAATATTTGATTGTAAAGGAAAAATATACTAATTTAAAAAAAAAAAAAAGTCGAGAACCTAAAATTGAACAAATTTTGATTGATAAAATTAGAAAATTTCTTTTCAAATAGTACAAAAGTAAAAAAAAAGATATTTGATTGGTTTGAAAGGACACTAACAATTTATTATAGGCTTGGAGGTATAATAGTAATGCTCAAACACAAGTCAACATTTTTTTTAATTAATTTACAAGAAAAAGATGCATAATTACTTATATATCCCTAATAAAGTTTGAAATGTTTGGGGCCCAGTGTCCCCCTTCATCCAATGGTGCCTCCGGCAAAAATTTTACTGTTTTAATAAAAATATATTATTATTTTTAAAACAATTACTTAAAATTTTACTGTTTTAATGTTATTTATACATAATAATATTTTTTTTTACATTTATATCTTTTTTAATTTTTAAGAAAGTATAATTTTATAATATTTATACAGTATCCTATAATAAATGAACCGTCCTTGCGCTTACATATATATTCGAAAATTTTGAGGAAATAATTCTATTTAAATTAAATTTATGAGTTTTCAAAAAAAAATTAAAATTATATGTTTTGTTATGTAGTTTTAGCATTAAAAAAAATACCCTAACCAAATTGATAATATATAATTTCTGGCAAAAAAAAAATGATGATATATAATATACTTTATTACTTTTAATTGTTTCATATAATTATCAAACAATATTTGAACGGTTCAAACTTTATACTTATTTTGCTATGCTATACTGGTTCTCTAATTATTCAAGCTGTAGATTTGTTTTTTTTTCCCAATATGAAAGAGGTTTTCAATCTTTAAACTTTCCAACCTCTTGACTTCTTATAATTAACCCACAATAAATATGATTTACATGTTTTAATTTAAAGCAACTTTATTCTATTTAGAATTCAAACTCAATCTCTTACTGTTAAATTGAGATTCTCAATTTGATTTTTATCAAATCAATCAAATTTTTATAATGATAAATGTTTATATATTCTCAGTTTTTTGCCAATAGAGATTCTCAATTTACTAAATGTTAAGCATGATGAGCAAATTTATAGTTTGTAGTAGAAAAGAAAAAGGACTTTGTTCCTTTGATAAAAATAAATTAAAGAGAAGTAGTAGCCCATTTATGAATAATGAATTTTTTTTACTTTCACACAGTATGTAGCTCATGTCATCTGTTCTATTCTTAATTAAATTTGTGAAAGTTGTTTTGTGATATTACTAAAAATGGAAAATTTACAGTGGAGTTGTGTTTTTGACGTTAAATCATCGTGACGTAGGCATATCTTTGTTATGTGGATGACAGAATAGTAATACCATACTAATTCAAAGGAAAATCGGGTTCTTCTAATGTACCGCTTCAATTTCACATTATCATCACTTTTACTTTGGGAAGAAAAAATCATTAATATGGAACCCCAAAACTTCTTTTTATATAAAATTCCTTTAGAGATTTTCTATGGTTATTGATGAGAAAAATGGTGAAAAATGAATTGGTTTTCATTTCACAAAGATGTAAGAGTTTGTTACAACATTTATACACACAACTTGAATAACTTGCAACCAAATCTTTAAAACAGATTTTTGCACCAAAAATAGAAGCAAAAAACTAACTGCTTAATAGAAACAATTCCCTAAACTAACACCATGCTAACTACTGTGAGCTCATTTTAATAGCTGAAGCATACACATCTAAGATGCCAAGCTTGTGAATTGAATCTTGAAACATGGCAGGAGGTAGTGGTTTAGTAAAATAGTTTACAAGCTGATGATGAGTAGGGATAGGTAGTAGATGAATCAAATCTGCAGTGATCTTCTTTCTAATAAAGTGACAATCAATGTCAACATGCTTAGTTCTCTCATAGTAGACATTATTATGTGCCAATTGAATGGCAAAATTACTGTCATAGTAGATGAGAGCTGGAGATGTTAAAGGATGAGACAATTCTTTCAAAATAAAGTTGATCCATTGGATTTTAGAAATAAAATAACCCAAAGCCCTATACTCAGCCTCAAAATAGCTTTTGGCAACTGTAATTTGCTTCTTAGATTTCCAAGAAATTAAGGAATTCCCTAAAAATATGCAAAAACCATAATTGGATCTTTTGGCATCCAGACAACTTGCCCAATTTGAATTTGCCCAATTTGAATTTGGGAAGCATTTAAGGGAGATGGAAGAAGATTTGGGAAAAAAAGAAACCTTTTCCTAGATTAGACTTAAGATATCTTAATACCCTACGAGCAACAGCAAGATGATTGGCAGTAGGACAATCCAAAAATTGTGAAAGCTGTTGTGTTGCAATGGTAATGTCAAGCCTTGTATTACAGAGATATAATAGCTTACCAAGTAGAGTTCTATATGTTGAAATGTCAATAAGTAACTCACTATCATTCTTGTGAAGTTTAGTAGTGGTAATCATTGGAGATGCAACATGCTTGCTTTCTAAAAAACCAAATTCATTAAGCAAATTTAAGGTGTATTTTCATTGACAAATACTCATACCAGAAGAAGTACGAATGATTTCCAAGCATAGGAAATACTTAAGAACACCTAGATTTTTAATGCAGAACTATTGATCTAGAAAATGCTTCACATCTTCTATAGCAGATAAAGAAGAGCTAACAAGAACAACATCATCTACATAGACTATTAGGGCAGTGAAAGAATCTGATGATGTTTTGACAAATAAAGATGGATTAGAAATAGTTTGAACATAACCTTGAGAGGTAAGAGCTACAGAAAGTTAAGAATATCATTGCCTACTGGCCTGCTTAAGACCATACAATGATTTCAAAAGCTTGCATACTTTCGGTGTTCCAGAATAGTCATAACCATATATACTTCCTTATGCAAGTCAACATGCAAGAAGCATTATTGTCATCTAATGGATGTATATGCTAGTAGGATGAAGTGGCTAAGGCAAGAAGTATCCCCACTATAGTTATTTTGGCCACAGGAGAAAAAGCATCCAGATAATCCAAACCTTGTTGTTGTGCATATCCTTGAGCAACAAGCCTATCCTCACACCTTTCCAAAGAACCATTTTCCTTTAACTTAATCTTGTATACCCACTTAGAGCCAATAGCAGATTTACCAGAGGGTAAATCAACTAGTATCTAGGTATGATATCTCTCAAAAGCCTGCAACTCAGCTTGCATAAAATCTCTCCAACATTGATGTTTTACAGCTTCTTTATAGTTCTTAGGTTCATAAAGTTTGTTCAAAGAAACAAAAAAGGCAAAACGGTTAATGGAAGGAGTAGGAATAGTAGAAATAGTTTGAGTGGCACAAACATAGTCTTATAAGTGCTTAGGAGGTCTAACAACTCTACTGGATCTAGTTAAGGCATGAAAATCAGCAGCATTGAAAATAGTAGCAGAAGGAACTGAAGTTGAGGAATCAATAAGGTCATTAGAAGAAGAAACTGAAGGAGAGGAAGGAACACAATCAAAGACATCTGTAGAAGGAAGAGGATGAACCTCAGAAGAAGTAGTAAGAGTAGAAGAATTAAAGGAGAAAAGAAAAATACTCTTATGAAATTGAACATGTCTATAAATGAAGAAGGAATTAGTTTCAAGATTTAGAAGTTTATACCCTTTAGAAGTGGGAGAAAAAACTAAGAAAATAAATTTAATAGATCTAAAGTCAAACTTAGTCTATGGATGAGATGAAGAAGCAAAAGTAAGACAACCAAAGTGTTATAAAGTAGTTCATAAGGAGTTTTGTTTTGTATGACATGAGAAGGAATCCTATTAATGAGATAGACAAAATGTAATACACACTCAGACCAGAATCGAATAGGTAATGAAGCTAGAAATTTTAAAGCTTTAGTGATGTTTAGGATTTGTTGATGTTTACTTTCCACAACAGCATTCTGCTATGGTGTGTAAACACATGAGGTTTGATGTATTGTACCATGTTGTTTATAAAACTCATCCAAGACAAACTCATGGGCATTATCAGACCTAAGAACTTTAATGATTTTATTGAGTTGAGTAGAAACATATGTGAAAAAGTTAACAAGATGTTTCCTGGTTTCAGCTTTAGTTTTTAAAAGAAAGATCCAGGTATACCTACTATAGTCATCCACTATAGTAAGAAAGTATTTGTGACCATGAATGGATGAAGTAGGGACAGGACCCCAAGTATCAATATGAATAAGGTCAAAAATAGCAGAAGTAGTAGACTGACTAAGTGCAAAAAGCAGTTTCTTTTGTTTAGAAAAATTGAAAATATCACAAGCATGATTACCAAGAACAAAGATAGTATAATCTAATTGTTTTAAAAGATGTAGTCTAGAAGTTGGTACATGGCCAAGTCTAAAATGCCACAAAGAAATACAAGGAAAAGAATTGTCTGATACAACAACTTGTTTACAAGAATATTGTGAGAAGGGAAGAACATAGTATAAACCTCTAGACTTTTTAGCTGAGCCAATCACTACAAAAAAACTGCCTTTTACTGACGCCAATTCGGTGTCAGTAAAAGGATTTTTGGCGTCAGTAAATTGCGACGGTATTTCCTCCGACAGTAAAAAAAAATACTGACGCCAAAAATTAGGCGTCAGTAATTACTGTTTAGCGTCAGTAATTAATTTATTACTGACCATTTACTGACCAAAAAATTGCGTCAGTAATTTACTGACCCAAATTTTCTCGTCAGCAATATATATTAATGGGTCAGTAATATTTCCTTAAATAACGACACATTAGCGACGAAAAAATGCATTTATGACAAAAAAACTCCGTCACTAATTTTCTGACAAAAAAATGAAACATTCATGACGTAACAAATAATGAATATTTTATATAATAATTACGTCACTATTAACTATGTTAATAATAAAAATAATATAAATAAATAATAAATTTTAGTCAGTAATTTACTGACGCATTTTTTGCGTCAGTAAAGGGTCAGTAAATTAACAAAAAAAAATTTTTTTCGTCAGTAAAGAGTCAGTAAGGTTAATTTTTGCGTCAGTAATTAGTGACGCTAAAAATTGCTTCAGTAATTGGCGTCAGTAAAAGTCAGCTTTTTTGTAGTGAATCATCGTCCAATTGTGAATGTCCTGAATATAACAAAAAGAACCATGATGAATCAACCAATACTTGGGATTTTTAGTAAGTTTAGAAACTATATGAAGACTAAAATTGAAACCAGGAACACATAAGACAATTTTTAGAGAGAAAGAATCTGAGAATTTGATGGTACCAATATGAGTAACAAGAACCTTATCTTTATTTGGTAATTGAACAAAAACACCAGTAACATGTATGGAAACACTAAATTGATCTAAAGAATAAGAAATATGATCAGTGGAACTAGAATCTAATATCCACTGATCCTTAGAAGCTTTAGTAGCAAGATTACAAGAATGAGAAGAAGTTAAAATATTGAGTCAAGAAGTTTAAGGGAAATAGAAGCTGAAAAAGTATTTACTTGAGAAGGTGTTTGGATTAGTGAAAGAAACTTATGACACTGCTCAATAATAAAAGGAAAAGTATTGCTTGCAGAAGAAACAAGACTAGAAGGAGAATTAGATGTAATAGGTAAGTCATACATGGAACTATTAAAATCATTAATAGTGATCTCACTAAAGAAACCATCAGTAGGAGAGAAACTATGTGAGCCAGATCCAGAACCTTGTCCTTCAACATAATTAGCTGTAGATCCATTTGAATTAGGTCTAAACCTGTTAAAAAAACCAGTAGGATAACCATGTTTCTTATAACACTTATCAATAGTGTGATTATTACTCCCACAAAAGTTACAAATGGGTTTCTTGTTCCCAAAACCAAAATTTCTATTGTTATTAAAATTTCCTCTAGCAAGATACACAAATGATTCTGAAGGAATTGATTGAGCATGAGGTTTTCCTAAAACAGAAGATGAATGTAGTAATCTTTCATGTTGTGAAGCCATAGAAAAAACTTGATTGACACTAGGCAAAGGATTCGTTAGCATAATCTGTGATCTAATAGTGGCATAATTCTCATTCAATCCCCTTAAAAACTTAATCACTTAATCATTAGAATGATATTGCTTAATAGTGGTCAAGACTCCATAACTACACTTAGGATCAAAAGCACAAACCGGTAAAGACCTCAAATTTAGCAATTCATCCCATAAAGTTTTACGATGAGTATAATAGTAGATGATTTTGACTAAAGATTGCAATTTCTTATTGTAAATCCAAAACTTTGTAATGATCATCTTGTGCAAACCTGTCTCTAAGATCATTCTAGATCTCTGTTTCAATATCTAGCCATCAAACGCTCTTAGAAATTGAAGGAGATAATGCTTTCTGCAACCAATTTATCACCATAGTGTTGCATCACTCCCAAGCAGCATATAATCTATCAGTTTTAGCAGGTACAGTGATCGACCCATTGACAAAACCCACCTTATTCTTGGCTATTAATGCCATTCTCATAACACGACTCCAAGAATGGTAATTTGATTCATTAAATACTTGGAAAACTAAGACCAATGAAGGATTCTCGTTTGGGTGAAGATAATAAGAGCTATTAGAATTATCTTCCTCAGCTCTTATTGCTGCCATACTTGCAGAGTAAAGAAAACTCAATAAAGATGATTAATTTCTAGGTTTATGAAGAAATTTCAAATATTAATAGAAGGAGAAATATGAATCAAAGAAAAGAAATCAAATCAAAAGAATTAAGAAGTTGAATCAAAACTAGAATTCAAGAGACAAGAATTATAGTAACTGGATTCATGAAACAGAAGGAAGAAAGGAAGGAAGAAATGAAGAAGAATGAGCTTTTGCTATGATATCATGATGAGAAAAATGGTGAAAAATGAATTGGTTCACTTCACAAAGATCAAAGAGTTTGTTATGGCATTTATACACACAACATGAACAACTTGCATCCAAATCTTTAAAATAGATTTTGGCACCAAAAATAGAAACAGAAAACTAACTGCCTAATAGAAACAATTCCCTACAACCAACACCATGCTAAGTACTATGAGCTCATTCTAATAGCTGCATCAGTTATTTTATTAAAAAAAACAAAGTGAAAAAAACGGTGTCTTATTAGATAATTTTATTTATAATTTTTCATAAATTAGTTTTTTTTTTTTTCAATTTTTCTTATAGGGTAGAAAAAAGTTTTAATTCTACAAAAGTATAACTTAGTTAGAAGCAAATAATAATTTATTTAGAACCAAATAATAATTTTACAAAATTAATGTGTTTTATTTTATAAGAATATTGAGTTTTTTTTTTTATTTATAATAATGTCATTTTTTATAACTATGAAACTTTTTTTTCTTTATAAAATTGTTGTTTTATATAGAGCAAGTATATTATCGTAAAATTAAACTTTATTTTTGCAATTAAGAAGAATTAATAACAAATTATTGAATTTATGGAAAATATATAAAAAAATTATGATTTTTCGTAAAAAAAAACTTAACTTTAAATTTCTTGCAACAAAGTATATTACTTCATTTAAAAATAAAATATCAGTAGAAAATGTCCACAGGAGATTTTGCCATGGTTCCATTTCGTTTCCTATGGATTTTTATTTCGCTTTTATAGTGGAATTGAGAGCTGTTATTCATGCTATTTATATTGCTTTTAGACGTGGGTGTGGTTGGAATGCAACTCATCATATGTTGTTTTTCTTTTTAAAACCAAAACTTTGGAGGTTTCATAGGAGTGTCAGTTTGATTGGTTGGAGTGCTTGAATTAAATCAAGTCAATGTTGCTAGTGGTTTCTAATGTGTATAGGGAAGGCAACTGAGTTAGGAACTTCTTGCAGCTAATCATATTGGCTATCATTTTTTTTTTTTGGATATTTCTCCATTTTTTGTAATAAGTTAGTCTATGATAATTAACTTGTAGTTTTTTTTTTTTTGAATCTTTTAGATTTGTCTAGCTCTTCATATTTTAAGAGCAGACCTTTTTGTACTCATTAATTTTATTTTTATGTTAGTAAATTTTGAGTTAGGAAGGTCAAAGGAGTTTATTTTTAGTTTATAGGGTAATAAAGGGTATATTTATTTATACAATTATAAATAACTAAAAATAAAAATAAAAAATTAATTTTTCGCATACTTTTTTCCATAAAAAAAAGTACATTTACTTTGTCCCAATGTATTGTTAGTTTTTTTAGCCAAATAATCTATTGCTAGTTTGAGTTGATGAAAGTGTTTCTTAGAAAAAACAATTTTGACTAAATTTTTTTTAAAAAAAATTACAATCTTATAAATATATGAACTGATTAAACGGAGAAGTGTTCATCTCTGTTCGTTGAGCGCAATAGAAAACTTGGCAGGAAAAAGTAGCAAAGTAAAAGTGAAAAACAATCATGGGAAAATTATAAAATATAAAAAAAATTAATTATAAAAATATTATATAAGAAAATTTTTTATAAGAATTTTCTTTATAAAAATACCGTTATGTATCCGAAATATATCTGAAGTATATGTATATTTCAAGTATATTTTGAATATATGACGTATTTTTATTAAAAAAAAAGTTTAAAAAGTGATATTTTTATAAAAAAATTTCAATAATTATAATTTTGTAATTAAAATTAAAAAAATAGAGTATAAAGTATAATTTTCTCAACAACCATCCATAGGCTTTCTGCTACTATGTTGTTTAGGATTATGAGCCCAAAAGGTTTATGGGCCTCAAGTTCTATGATTTGGATTACATAATGGCATTGGGGTTAGGATTCTGTTCTTGACAATGGTTCAATGTCATCACAATAATTATAAGGAGATAATTCTATTTTGATTTCTTTTGTTAAAAGAATGCAATAATCACAAACTGTTCCCCAGGAGATCAGGTATAGTTATCTTTCCCAACTTGTTGGGGTTAAGCTTGTCGAATTGATTGCATATTTGTAATATATCTTTCTCCCCAATCTTTCCCATCTCTTTTAGCTTGTACACTACATATTCTGATTTGCTGTACCAAACCAAAAAAAACCAAATGACTAAGAGGAGTTTAATTCAGGAAGACCTTAAAATATCAATAGATTCAGAGACATCTACAAGCACCAGTCTTTTGATGAATTCAGGATGGCACAGTTGGCATAGCAGGCGATTCTAGCTCCTGGGATTAATACTAAATAAATTCCATAAATTTTTTATAACATTTGCAAATGAATTCTAGATTTGAAAAGGGTAAAAGCTATAAAGAAGTAGTAGTAAATTAAATATCAAGGTGAATTTACAATTCCTTTCATTTGCAAATGAAAGGAATACCCTTTAAATTTGAAATAAACAATCCAAAATTACATAATGCAGTGAGATAGGTTTGTTCGATTGCATTACATTTTCTTATTGAAGAAAGGGAAGCAATTTGAGTAAGAAAGGGTCCTTTCACATCAAGCAAGCCCAACTTATTATGTGTTCTACTTTTAGCAGACAAAGTTACAAACTTTGTATCTCTGCGTTTCAATTCAAGGACTCCGCATCCCATTAGATTAGATACAGCTCAACAAACTCAATCCTTAGAGGATAATTACTCAGATTCACAACTAGAGAGAGGGGTTTAAAATATTGAAACTTGTCAACTACTTATAATTTATTATGTTGCAGAACTAATAATTAAACAAGAACTTAACAAAATTTCACCAGATGATAAAAATTCCAGAAAATTCGAACAATAAAACGAAGATGAAATCAACAAAGAAGAAGCATACATTATGAAACCACTGTTATTGAGATCTGCAGCAAGCAAGTCCTCAACAGTCATATCCCTATGCAATACCCATTTAGTAATCCTTCTATGCCTCTTATCAATCCTAGCTTCTGCAAAATAAAGAAACGCTCTTGCCACTGCCAGAGTAGAAACCAAAAGCCAGATAGCTGCAAACAATCTTCCTGGCAAAGTCTTAAACGTCCGGTCACCATACCCAACTGTAGTAACTGACATAACTGCCAAATAAATGGAATCAATCCAATTTAAATTCTCCAGAAAATACAGAAATAGATCCAATCCCAATATACAAAACCCACCTTCAATCTTATCCTCATCCTCCCCTTTTCAACATCAACAATGTAATCCCTAGCTGAAAACTGTTCATTTGATTTACCCATTTGAATCCCAGCTAAAATCATTGTTTCTTGTAAATCAGGAACATAATTAACAACCCCACTAAGTAATATGTCTATAAACCCAAAACCCACCAACACAAACACACAAGCAAACACCTTTGTTGCTGGTGTCAAAGGAGCAATATCACCATAACCAATTGTATACATACTCAACAAAACTTTAATACCAAGTTAATTGGGATCGATTATATGACTCTACTCCAAGTTAACTTAGATTTACCCCTCCTTTTCTACCCACATCTACTCTAAGGTGTTCTAATTTTCTAACCAGTTCATCTAAAGGTCTACGCCACACATGCCCAAACTATTTTAGTCTCTCTTCTCTCAACTTGTCTTCAATAGGGGCAACTCCAACTTTATCCCTGATATACTCATTACGGACTCTATTCATTCTAATATGATTACACATCCATTTTAGCATCATCATTTCTGCCAAGTTTAGAAACTTGTCGTGTTTTTATAGCCTAACACTCACTCTCGTACATCATAGCGGGTCTCACCGCAGTGCGATAAAATTTTCCTTTTAGTTATTGTGGAATCTTTCGATCACATAATACTTCAGAAGCACTCCTCCATCTCATCTACCCTGCTTTGATCTGATGAGCAACATCCTCCTTACAACCTCCATCCTCCTTACAACCTCCATCCTCTTGCATGGTAGATCCTAAGTATCTGAAATGTGTGCTTTTAGATATGACAACGCCTTTTAAACACGCTTCCATCTGTTCTCTCCTACTACCTTCACTAAATTTACAATACATATAGTCAGTCTTCTTCCGACTAATTTTGAAGTCTTTCGTCTCCAATGCACTTCTCCATTACTCTAGCTTCCTCTCAACTCCTTCCCGGATCTCATTTATGAGCGCTATATCATCCGCAAACATTACACACCAAGAGATTTCTTCTTGTATGTCCTTTATCAATTCATCCATAACATTAGTGAAAAAATAAGGGCTTAAAGCTGATCCTTGATGTAATCCAATTGTGATAGGATAGTCTCTTTTATCACCTCCGGCCGTACGTACACTACTAATCGACCCATCATACATATCCTTAATTACTTGAAAGTATCTAATTGACACATTCTTATGCTCGAGAGCCCACCATAAAACATCTCGTGGCACTCTATCATATGTTTTTTCCATATTGATAAACACCATGTGTAGATCTTTCTTCATCTCTCGATATTTCTCTATCAGCCTTCTAATAAGAAAGATTGATTCCACAGTGGATCTTCCAGGCATAAAGCCAAGTTGGTTAGCCTTGATAAATGTGAAACTCTGGATACGCTGCTTTACAACTCTCTCTCTGTCATAACTTCATGGTGTGACTCATAAGTTTAATCCCTCTATAATTTGAGCAATTTTGACTATCTCCTTTATTCTTTAATACTGCAATGCCATTACTTCTCCTCTAATCATTTGACATCTTTTTGGATACCAAAATCTTGTTGAATAATTGAGTTAACCAATCCACCCCATATCTTCTAAGCATTTCCACACTTCGATAAGGATCCCATCTGAGCTACATGCTTTACCTGCTTGCATTTTCTTCAACGCTTCTTTAACTTCAGAGGATCTAATTCTTCTAGTATAGTTCACATTTTTCTGAATCGTCGTATGATCCATACTTATCTGGCTTTCATCTTGACTTTCATTGAAAAGGCCCTCGAAGTAACTCCTCCATCTTTCTTTAACATCTTCCTCCTTGATCAAAATTGTCAGTATTGTCCTTGATACACTTAACTTGGTTCAGGTCTCGCAGTCTTCTCTCTCTCATCTTTGCTAGCTTATAGACTTCTTTTTTGCCTTCTTTCATCCCCAACTTTTTATATAGCTTATCATAGAACTGTGTTCTAACTTGCCTCATTGCCTTTTTTGCTTATGTTTTTTCCATTTTACATTGCTCATACGCAACTTCAATTTCCCAGTTTGACAATTTCTTATACCATTCCCTTTCACTCTTAATTGCTATTTGGACCGTATTGTTCCACTACCATCCCTTCTCCTTCAATGGAGCATGTCCTCCAGTCTCCCCCAAGATCTTCTTGCTTACCTTCAAAGCTTCTCACTTATGGCTACCCACATATCATTAACTTCCATATGTGAACTCCAAGGTCGCATGTTGCACCGTTCATTTATGAATTTCTCACACTTCTCCCCTCTAAGCTCTCACCACTTAATCCATTGAGCATAGATATTGGACAACCTCCTAACTTGCCATATTATCTTGAAGTCCAATACTAACAACTTATGTTGGGTTGTTAAAGTTGAAGGGCGAATACGGAGTCACGTGGCGGAAGACAGAATTGCTGTCCAGTTTTGGACAGCAATCTGTATGAACAGTAACATATGGTTTTTTTTTTGTAAACATTTTCCATGCCAAAACACTTTTGACATATTTGGTTTAGATATTCATTAAACTCTTTAACAAATAAGTAAACTAAAAAGGACCCATATTCATCAACAAGGATCTATCCAATTATTGTGCAAAACACTATTAAAACGGAGAAGGGTTAGAACGTATGAAATACCTCAGCTCCCTCCTTCGTTTAGCTCCTCAAGTGCGAAGCCGCTATTTCGACTCACACCGAAGCTATCCCTTGGCTTGTGTCTCCTTTCCTCCTTGAAGAAGCTTGAGCCCTCTCTTGGTTGCCCAATTTGTTGGTTCTTGCTTCTTACTTGAGAATATGAGACCTTAGGGATTTGTTTGGACTTTGATG
>CAOJBK010488257.1:0-10092 GCA_948294925.1 Codiaeum variegatum | reverse complement strand
ATTAATATGATACATACAAGCTAATGGGAATCACCATTTGGTATGCTACTTACTAGGTTCATGTTCTAAATAGCAATGGGATAAAGAAAACACTTTTCTTCCCACCAAGTGTGTTAACCTAATTCCATACTTAGTCCCATACGTCATAAGTGATGTCAGCATAACATATCTCGACTACCCAATTAGAAATGAATGTTGGTGATCATATCCTCGACATAAGCATAGACCTCTCGATCATAATTACCGTGCACTCAAATTCCTTCATTTCGGATTCCCGATATTTTAGCTAGGGTCATGGAAGAAGTCAAACCCTATGAGCTAGATCATATGACTTATATCCTGTGTGAGTTCTCGATAAATCGGTTCCAACTAGAAACACTTTCAAATGAACCTTATCCACTCTGATAGGAGATTTACATATCAAGAACAACCAGAAGTCATAGAATTCCTTCCTTCATTACCCAAGTTAATAAATTCTTTCTTGGTTAAACACTTATCCCAACATACCACTGATTATGGCCACCACTGATTATGGCCACCACATGCCATATACCAATACGTGACTAGCATCGGTATGTAAGCAGTAACAAACCATAGCCACCAATATGCTAGATAACATGTCACCTTAAGTCTGAGGATTATATGCATAATCATGATCTAGATGATGCGATATTTATGGGTAGGTAACAACCCATATATCCATCATCTAACGTCATTATTCAGCTTAATCATCTCATGAGTGCTCGTGTCTTGTTACAACATCACATGTATGTAGCATGAGACTCACTACCTCCATACCAATAAGTATCCAATACTTATCATGGATGACAATAGAAGTGACGGTCTTCCAGATTAATGGCGTCCCTATCAATAATCCTATGACCATGAACAACTTTAAAGCATCTGTTAAAAGGGAAATATGTCACTCATATTCTCAAACTCTTTGAGAATAGATTCCTTACAGAATACTTAAGTGACATATATACGTTCGATAATAGGAATGTATCCAGTTAAAGAATATATATACTAAGCCAGTTAGGTTTTTATTTACATTCACATACTGAGTGTAAGCTCTGGGGCATACACTACTAACAGCATTATCCACGTTTTAGCCTTAAAGCACTAAATTTTCTTCTAAATGTACATCACCTGATTATATAGGCATTTTTTTGGGTGAATCTCCAAATTCATATGTTTTCTTTTCATTTCCATGTTTTGGCATCTTGTGAAATGATAGTCTCATTGGGCATGCCAAACTATATTGACTTCTAAGTGATTGCATGAATGTTAGAGGAGTAAAATCCTTAAAATATATTGACTTCTTTTAGATGGATTGTGAATTTCCAAACTCTTTCACCACAATTTATTTAGATTCCAACAAGGTGCAAACATAAATTCTTAATTGTACATTTAGAAAAAATTGTGCGAGTTTTAACAATTACTTTTCATTATTTCCCTTGAATGGTGTTTCTCTCTCTAGCTTTTCAAACTTTAGGTTTCTTTAGGTTTTCCCATATTTTCTATGTTTAATTATACCCTTCACTATTTTTCCTTAATGGTACTACTACTTATACTTTTAATGGATTTAAGCCTTTAGATTTCCTTAAGACCCTAGTAACCTTCTTGAACATGTTTCCTTTACTACTGTCGTCGCCCACCATGGTCAGTCAAGAACCTCCAGACTTGAACCTGGATAACTATGTCGGCATACATGAGTTGTTCTGCCCATCCCCTAAGTTTCCACCTCCTGTGGTGAACACTTCTTAAGCGCAAGTGCTCAAGGGTTCATCCACCCCCTTCCCCCCCTCCAATCGAACCTAAAACTATTGTGACTGATATTGGCAGTTACATCTCCATCAAAATCTCTTAGGATGCCTATGAGAGACATATTAATATTTTTAAATCCTTTATCATTGGTAGGTTAATCTTGAACAAGAGTGATAACCCATGAAAACTCAATGACCTGAAAGAGACCTTGGAGAAAATCTAGGGCTTACATGTCCAATGGAGGCTGATATCTCTTAGTAAGGGGTATTACCATATCCTTCTTCCTTTGAAAGAAGTAAACTTGTGGTTTAGAGTAGAGGTTTGATTACTTTGAAACTGGGTAGTTTTCTTTTGTAAAAATGGGTGCCAAATTTTGATCTGGTAGAGTAGAAGACTACTAATGCTCAACATTCTCTCCTATAGAACTATTAGGATTCTAAAATCCTTGGTGATATAGGAAAAGGAATTGAAGTCCTTATTCGAATGGATAGAACCATATTGGAGGGGAATTATGGTCACTATGTCAGACTCTTAATTGATGTTAATCTTGCCGAGAAGGTCCCGGATACAATCAAAATAGAGAGGGATGGTAAGCAATTATGGATTGATATTTCATACGAGAGTATGCTAAACTTTTACAAAGTTTTTTCCTTTATTTGACATGTTGCCTATAATTGTAAAAATAATCGTAAGCCATCAGCACCTGACTCTAATAAACAGGTTCATGCTAGGCATAATTCCTCACTTAAGAAGAAATCTTGTTCAAGGGGCAAATCGAGGATTAGGAAGGAATGGCATCCCAAGTCGCCTGAGGGCACTATTGTTTCTGTCCATAAAATAACGAGTCAGATGACAAAGTCTTTGGATGCTATGCTAGAACACCGCAATCTATCAGTCACAATATTTCACAACATAGGAAAGCACAAATTTAATAAAGGCTTGGAGTTCCTATGTTACCATTCCGTGTAAAGTATTTGGGCCTTCTAATAGTTGTAGGGAAGTCAAAGAAGAAAATTTTTAATTTTGTGAAAGACCGTATGCTAGAAAAACTTAAAGGTTGGAAAGAAAAGCACTTATCTAGATCTGGGAAGGAGAACTCATCAAGTCCATTATGCAATCCATTCTGAATTGCACAATGAGCTATTTTAGGTTACCTGTGGAATTATGTAATGAATTTCAAGTGCTTATTAATTCTTTTTATAGGGGACAAGAATCAAAACTAAAAGGTATTTGTTAGTGTTCTACTTATTCTATGTGAAAATCAAAGAGAAATGGAGGTGTGGGGCTTCATTTATTGCACGCCTTTAATTTTGCACTTCTACCAAAAGAGGCTGGTGGCTTATTCAAAATCCTAACTCACTCTGTGTATGGGTCCTAAAAGGAAGATATTACCCTCACAGTGACTTCACGAATGCCTCATTTTGCTGTAACCCATCGAATATTTGGCGAAGCATTATAGATGCAAAATGGGTGCTAGAGGCTGGTTTAAAATGGCAAATAGATAGTGAAGTATATATCAATATCTCTACTAGGATAATATTGTCCGGACTTAATGAATTCTTGCAAGCATAAGCTACCATTAGTGAACTTATTAATTAAGAACAAATGTGATAAAAAGTATACATCATTGATTCTATTTTAATTCCAATGAAAGCAACTAATATCAAATGTATCCATCTTTCTTCATGAATCATATAAGATGTGAGATATTGGACATCTAAAAAATCAATTCTCTACTCTGTTAAGTCTGCGTATCACAGGATTTTTGAGAACTTGACGGCTACTATTGCCACTCCTTTTTGTACTCCTGCTAATATGATGCAAAATGGCATGACTATTTAGTGTTTCATTTACTAAGTATGTGTGTTGCATGCATGTTTTTACTTCATTTTTCTATAAAAAGGTGCATTTAATCTTGTGTTTAAGTGTTATAGGCTAATATTAGGTGTAAGGAAGTGCTTTTGATAAAAAAAAATGGAAGCAAAGGACTAAAATGGAACTAAGTGCCAAGATGAGAATCAAAGACAAGCATAGGAAGGGACTTCAAGGCTATCACGACTTGTGACCATTAGTGTTGAGTCATGATAATGAGCCATGGTCACCACTTGAGCTCCTAGCCACGAGTCCAGTTGCGAGCCATACCAACCCTAGACACAGTGTCAAGTTGCCACCATCAGTGTCGACTCACGACAATGATAGCCTGTCATGAGTCGTATCCCTTGTCATGAGTAGTTACCATGCCTTTTCAGTGCACCTTTTTAGTTTGAAATCCTTTTCAAAGAGGCATCTCTTGGGGCTCTTTGGTACTTATATATATACTTGATTTTGGCTCTGTTTTAGGTATCATATGTATATGAAATGTATTAAAGAAACTTAAATTACTTGTAAATGCCATTTTGTATTTAGTTTTTGTATCAAAGTATCAATCAAAAAGTCACTTTCAAGCTTAAGTATTCTCAAGAGTTGTTCAAGTAATTTCTTAAAGAACATTAAGGAGTTTATCAATCAAATCATTCTACCTTTCTTCAATTTTTTTTATCTTGATGCTTATGATGAATGCTTGCATTATTTTCATATTAGTTATTACTATGTACTTACGCTAAGTAGGTTATTAGAGTTGCAATGATTAATTAATCCCTATCTTTTATTGAACATGATTTAGTTTCAATTGGCATGATTGTGTTATGTATTCTTGATCACCATATGTGACTTCTCAATCGATTTGTTCACAATGAGAGTTGGAAAAAATTGGTGGAAACTTAATTGAAATTACTTACGGCATGAGATTGACCTTATAGATAAGTGATGTACTTTAAGGGGTTATATAATTTGCATGACTTATATTTTTATTTATCTTTGATTTTGCATGAGAATACAGTACAAACTCTAAATGAAAACACCCTTGATTGATAATGAGAGTTGCTTTTGAGGACTTTAGGCCTTTTTTCCAATCTTAGAATTCATTCATCTTTATATGAATAATTCTAATTTGTGATTCTAACTTTCATATACTATTGTTTATTTGCTTTGTACTTTAGTTTAGTTTAACCAATCCAACATCCGCTTGATATCTTTGCCTATCCATCTAACTAGGTATCTAATTAATGCAAGATTCATCAAATTCCCAATGTTTGATACCCTACTCACTCTATACTAAGTCTTAGAGAGCAGTGTTATTATATTTGATTGCATATACTTATACACACACATCTATAACCCCACAAGCACCAGCATTTTCTATATGATAGTTCCTTTGGCTTCTTTAAATACCTTCACAAGTTAGAGAGTTTAGCTGGAGAGAGGCAAATAATTTTCTACTTACATTTCTTTATCTGAAATGGTGAGGTCTAAATGTTGACCCCATTGTCCATGTTGTGGAAACCATGAAGAGGATTAAATACATTTCCTTAAAAACATGCGGCTGGAATAGAGCTTTTTGGGTATTTCAGCTCTTGGATTATTTTCTGATTCATTCCAAAGACATTCTATTCAAGAATGGATGCTTTATTATTTTAAGAAAATGGAGCAATTAGACTTTGAGTTATTCTTGACCCCTATGCGGAGCTTGTGGTCTTCAAGTAATTCACTTATGCACTAAAAAAAGTCCCAGCAGCCACATGAGGTAATTCAAAGAGCTTGTATTTTTCTTGATGAATATAGGACACACCAAAAACTTAAAGGGTCTGTCTTATCATTGCCTAATACTTGGATTGCTCCCCCACATGGTGTTCTAAAACTAAATGCTGATGCAACATTGAATCTAGATGAATAACGAGTGGATTTAAGTGTTGTATTGAGAGACTCTGCTAGATAGGTTATTCACTAATGGTGCTGCTCTTTCCAAGCTCAGTTGGACCCTTTACTAGCAGAAATAAAGGAATTGCAATTCAGTCTCTCACATGTCAATGCTTGTAACATCAGTAACATCATCCTAGAAAGTGATTCATTTTCTGCAATCAATTATATTCCTAAGCGAAATATGGGGCAGTCACCAGTTTTTGTAATTTTGGAGGTTTTTTACTTGTCTAAGTTGTTTCTATCCATCTTATTTAGCTTTGTTAAAATGGGTGGGAATATGTTGGCTTAGTCATTAGCTAAATTTTGTTTCCATATTGTTGGAGTGCAGCACTTCCCTGGTGTAGTACCTTCTCAATTTCAGTCTATTGTACTACTAGACTTTGGTGTTTAATGTAATGGTTTAATTGTCTCCTCAAAAAGTAAAAAAAAAACAATTATTTTGAAAAAAAATCATAAATAATTTATAAATAATAGATAACTAGAGTTATTTAAGTGAAATTATAAATTGTAAGGTGAATTTAATTAAAAATTAATTTTATCTTGAATATTTAAAAAAAAATAAAGAGTTATAAAAGGATGTCATTTTTTAAGTCAAATTATTAAATTGAACCTTAAGACTTTTTTAGGGAAATAAACCTTTATATATATATATATATATATATAAAAGAAGGAAGTAAGGGGAAGGCTTCAGGAGCTGCACCAGATGATTCCAACTAGGTTGTCACCAAAATAGCAGCCTCATTACCAATCACTCTCCATAAATTTATTCAAAAAATAAGACATACAAAATACTTAAGTGTTACAATATCGTATATAAGAGACTCCACAAATATCACTGAGTAAAAGGTTAGAAATGCCTTGAGGTGGCTCATCTAACAAGTGAACACCAACCTCAAGGGATGAACCTAAATGAGTAAGCAAGTCTACACAAAACTTGGCTTCCTAATAAATGAGGAAAATGCAAACATTCCAGCTTCTATTAATGAGATTTCTAGAAAAAGTTAAAAGGCCATACAATTGATTATGTTGAATAACTTCTCTTTGGACCATAGACACCACAACAACATTATCTCTATAATGAGATTCAATGTTCTTATCCCAAGAAAGTTGAAGACCTAAGACAAGACCCTAAAGTTTCACCGTAAGAATTAAGCAAGAGCCTAAGTTTGTCCTCTAATCCATGCACCATTCTTATTACGAATCACTCGATCAGCAGAGGCTTGATTGTCCGCTGTTAGAAGGGAGACATCAATATTTAACTTCTTCCAATTTAAAGGAGGACACTAACATCGAACAAAGCACTAGGATTTCTCCATAATAGGAACATTAGAGACTTTAATCTCCTTTGCTTTGATCATATCAATAGTAAAAGCAGAATAAAAATAGTTGAATTTTGAGTAAAAAAATAATCATCGTTAAAAATTCTTTGGTTCCTCAAACCCCAAAATTTCCAACAAGACACAGTAAATATAATTCTCCATTCAACACTTGAAGGATGGATAACTACACTTTCAATGTTAAAGTAAAACCAATTATCAAAATCCAAGGCCTAAAAATTATGAGCATCAATATCATTAAAAACCAAGTTGATCTAGATATTTTTAGCCAAGATGTAGTACATAAGGATGTGGATGATAGATTCCTTTTGGATAATACAACTAGAACATGTTGTGTCATCTATCAAATACCTTCATTTTCTCTCCACATTATTGAAAAGCCGCTAGTGCAGGGAAAGTCAAAGAAAAATGCAGATCCTCTGAGGTCCCTCCCACCTCTAAATGATATCCCATTTCCTATTATAAGAAAAAGAACTAGAATTAATCATCAAATGTAGTGTATTTTTATAGAAAACTTACCTGAATTAGATAGGCCCTAATACAAATCATCATTGCTAGCCATATGACATGGAACTGGAGTGGGATTAAGCTTTAACAACACATGATTAGGTAAAACCTGGCTTAAGACATCCAAATTCTAGGTTCTTTCATTACCACAGTACGCTATCACAAGAAAATGCAACACTGACTCAATATGAATAGGAGCAAGCCTTTGAGTTGATGATTATCAAGCCATATATCATTCCAAAATTGAGTAGAATTCCTATCCTAATAGCCCATCTAGAACCCACTAAAACCCAATGCCATACTTTCCTAATTTCTCTCCAAAAAAAAAAAAGCATTACAAGCTTTAAAATGAGTAGGAATGATATCACCACCGAGCCCATAGTTTGATCTAATGACCTTAACCCAAAAGGCATCCCTTTTCTTAACAAAACCTTAGACAATCTTAAGGATAAATGCTTTATTCATATCATGAATACTTCTTAAGTTGAGGCCACCATAGGATTTAGACTTACACATAATATCCCAATTAATTAAAGGAATAATTTTCTTGCCATTCCAAATAAAATATGGACATAAACTCTCAATAGCAACACAAATAGAAAAAGGGAAGGGAGTACTCTGCATAGCATAGCCCAAGATTGCCATTAAAATAGTTTGCACAAGGGTAATCTGGCTAGCAAGGGATAAGTGCCTGACTTTCCATCTTTTAAGCTTCTTTCTAATTTTATCCAGAACGTAATGATAATCCACCTTTTTAACTTTACCATGAATAAGGGGAATACCAAGATACTTCCCCGAATTATTGGTGAGTTTGAAACCACTAGAAATACTCAAATAATCTTTCAAATCATTAATAACATTAGAAAATAGAATAACGGATTTTTAGAGATACTAATCTTTTGCTCTGATGTAAAGCGAAAATTGAAAAAGACATTATGAATCACATTTAGCTAAGATGGAGAAGCTGTAGAGAATATTACTAGATCATATGCAAAAAAACATGCAATAATGGATAGGGGCCCATTTCTAGATCAACTGATTGTCTTCCATAAACCATTAATAATGGACTCATGAATACCATGAGAAAGGCGTTCCATAAAAAGGGCAAATAGGTAGATATATAAGGGAAACCCTTTCCTCATGCCCCTCTGAGGAACAAATTCTTCAGGAAGATCACCATTCCACATAATCTGAAAGCTCGATGTAAAGATACCAGTCTGAATGACCTTGACTAAATATTCTAGAATGTGGGCTTCACGAAGCGTATCGACAATAAAGTTCTAGTGAAACTTGTCATATGCTTTCTCAAGTTTAACTTTAATGCCCATCATACCTTTACCACTTCTCTTGGTATTCATAAAGTGGATAACTTCTTTCACAATCATAATGTTATCTGTTATATGCCTACTAGGGATGAAACTAGTTTAGTTCCCCCTTACAAGTTTGCTCATGATACACTTCAATTTATTGGCAATGATCTTGGTAATAATCTCGTAAAGAATGCAACACAAACTAAAGGGACGAAATTGGAACAAAACCAACCTTATGAATCAAAACTAAAATCTCCTTATTTAGCTTAGGATCCAAATCACCAGTCTTAAAGACTCTTCTAACAGTCTTAAAGACTCTTTTGTGTCTAATTAACTTTACTACCCAAATTAGATCCCAAATAAAATAATCAAGCTATATTTCTTAAAATCTCAAAGTTAGAATAGAGAGGATCTAACAAATTCTTCTATCTGTTCCCTAAAAGTGATTGTTGTTCGCCCAAAAATATACTGACCAAAAGCGACCGCAAGTATCAGGCTATCATGGTATAGAATGAGAATCCAAGGTCATATCTCTCAAGGAACTCACCGATTTGTTACTTATTTGTTTCACAATTTGCAATTAAAAGTAAAAGAAATTTGGTTTTTGAAAAGTAAATAATCAATTAAACTAATGACATACAAAGTAAATTTGTCGATATGCAACGAAAATATGAAAGAGTCTAGATATTGAACAATCCATAGTCAATTGTTTATGAACTTTTGCGATTGGGTCAATCAATTATGCCAAATGATTCAATTTTCAACATAATCATCCACTAGATCTGATCCTATTAGCTATCACATTCATAGAGATAATCTAGAGAAAACATGCATCAATTATCAAATTTAATCCTAAAACTTATATTTCTAATTTGTTTTAGAACCCTAATTGAACGAGTTTTGGGTTTGGATTTCCACTCTTACTCCATCACCCAAACCCTCAATCAAACTAATTGGTGATCAAGAAATAGTTTACAATCAATCAAGTTATTCAGTCAAGCAAAAGTCTGGCAAAATCAAAAGACCCAATTACTATATTCATATCATGGCTACTTCATCCTAATCTCTAAACAATGCATAAATTTAGCTCATTATCGATTCAAAACTTAACAAATTAACATTAAAACTCATGGGTAACATGCCTAATATCTTTATACAAGAAAACCTAATGAATAATTAATGAAATAGTTGAAGAATGTAAACCTTTGAAAGAGTTGTAGAAATTCTCAATCTCCTTAAAGAATTTTAGCTCTAATCTTCCTTACAATCGAATGAAAAACTAATGATATCTAAGAAAACTTTTATGGAATAGAAGGAAAAATAGGTCAAAACCCTAAAAATCAGAGAATCTATCTCTAAATCTCTCGATTAGT
>CAOJBK010488126.1:0-32487 GCA_948294925.1 Codiaeum variegatum | reverse complement strand
AATGCGTCAGGAAGAATTTTTTTTTTCCAGTTACTGACTCATTACTGACGCAAAAATTGCGTCAGTAAATTACTGACCCAATTTTTGCGTCAGTAAAGCGTCAGTAATTAATTAAATTTTGTTTTTTTTTTGCGTCAGTAGAGGGTCAGTAATGTTATTTTTTGCGACAGTAATTACTGACGCCAAAAATTGCGTCAGTAAATGGCGTCAGTAAATTACAGTTTTTTTGTAGTGTAACGTCGTCTTAACTGGACGTTAAGATAGGATTAACATACCTTTGAGGAGTTAAACCTCTCACCATGGAACCTAAATTTATTACATTTAAAACAAGACATTCCATGGGTACCATTCTAGATTTCTTTCAAATTTTTCAAGCAAGACTCAATAACAAACTTAGGTAACCAAACAAGATTACCTTTTCCATTCAATTTTTTCATCTTTTTCTTACCTTTCTTGCTGATTTTTGGCTTACCATTACTTTGACAACCACTCTTACCTTCAAGATTTGTTATACTTATCGACTCTTAAACCAGTTCATTCTCCACCTCTTTCGAAGGCAAATTCTCTGCTCGAGCATGAGGTTTAGGCTCTAAAATTTCTTGCACTGCACAACTCTCCAAAGAAACACTATTAGCCATATCAATTTTATAATGTAATGGTATAGGGTTAATAATGGTTTCATATAATTTAGTTTTTAATTTGTAATTGTGTATGCATAATTCTTTGGTAATTGAAACACAATATTATCATGACACATTCTTAAGGTTAATTTTCCCTCATAGATATTTATGATAGCTCTAGCAGTTGCTAAAAATGGTCTACCTAAGATAAGTAAGTTTTTGACAATTTCATCCATATCAATCACCACAAAATCAACAGGAAAGATAAATTTTCCAACCTTAACCAACACATCTTCAACTATCCCTTTAGGGTAAATAATAGATTTATCAGTTAATTTAATCATGAGATGTGTTGGTTTAGGTTCTTCTAAACCTAAGGCCTTAAAAACTTTTAGAGGCATTATACTAACACTTCCACCTAAATAAGCTATTGCTTTCTCAATATTTAAACTACTTAAGAGATAAGGAAAAGTAAAACTTCTTGGATCTTTAAGCTTTTGAGGTAGCTTAGTAACATTGTAAGAGCTTTCTTCAGATGGTTGCACAACGGACACCTCCTCCAACTTCTCTTTCTTCTCAAACAACTATTCCAATGCTTTCACATTCTAAGGCATCTGCATTAAAGATCTAACACAAGGCATATTTATATGTAATTGCTTAAAAAGATCAAGAATCTTACCTAGCTGGGTGTCCAACTAATTTTTCATTAGATGTACGGGAAACAAAGCAGGAGGTGCATACTTTGATAGCTGAATTTCTGAATTTATGCACTTCTCCTTTTTCTCAACTAACTTTCCCACTTACTTAACCTCATCAACCTCAACCTCAACCATTACTTCTTCACTCTCATCATGATCCATTCAAATGATAGAAATAGCTTTAGCTTGCTCAAGTTGGTTAGGCAGCCTACCCCTTTGGTTCACTTACAATTGAGTTGCTACTTGACCAACTTGAGTTTCAATTCTCATTAGCGATGCCTCAAGTGAATCCAATCTTCTATTAGTGGCCTCTTGAGCTTGAGTGCTAGCTTGAATAAAGGCATTCAAACTAGTTTCAACCTTGTCTAAAATTAGAAGACTCACCTTAGTGTTGTTGTTGAAATTATTGTGGTCGATCATTGTTCCTCCAACCAAAATTAGGATGATTTCTCTAACCCAAAATATATGTATTGGAAAAAGGATTATTTTAAACCCTTGGTTGGAATCCTTATAAGAATTGAGCTCCTCTAGCTCACATGAAACATGATCAAAACTAGCAGGATAAACATTCGTACTATGTCCAAATATACCACATACCCCACATACTTATTGAACTTGAATAGGTGAATTCCCATTCCTTTTCAGCATCTCAACTTAGCGAGTGAGCTTAGCAATTTCTGTTACCATGTCTTTGCTATGTGATACCTCATGTTCAATGACTCACCTACTCTTTTATTGGAAATTAGTTCCAAGCGTCTCAAATAATTGATAAGCCTCATCAGGGATAACCTCACTTATAGAACCTTCAGCCGTATTATCAACTACCCCTTGGTTTTGGTAGGTCAGCCCATCATAGAAAAACTGATTTAGTAATTGCAAAGGATAATGATGATATGGGTACTGAATTTGTAACAACTTAAAGCATTCCCACTCTTCATAGAAAGGCTCTCCTTCCAGCTGAGTAAAAGTAGCGATCTTTATACGCAAGTCTGTTGTCTTTTAATGGGAGTAAAATTTTTGCATAAATTTAGTGTAAACCTCTTCCCATGTAGTTAAAGAATTTGGAGGTAAAGTCATCAACCAAGTCTTAGTAGCATCTTTCAAAGTATAAGGAAAACACCTCATCCGTAATTAATTCTTAGTCAGACCTTGAAGAGGAATGGTTTGACTAATAGAATAGAAATCACTTATGAAATTTATAGAGTCCTCATTAGCCATCCCATGGAATGATAACAACATGTTATAGTGAATAGATTTTAGCTCATAATTTCTAGAGGTTGTGTCCAAATGGATTCAAGAAATAGTCGTACCAATGACCGGTTTAGCAAATTCCTTCATAAGTCTCCTTTCGTCACCCATGATTCTTAGTGGATTTGGTTTTCTGCTCTAATCCTGTGCACATTATCAACAAAAAGGAAGAATATCTCCTTCAAGAGATCTTCTTCCATTTGTAAAATATGAAAAATAAAATTAAATAAAACAGTAAACTAAAAATTAAAGAAAGAAACAAAGCAATAATGCTTAGCAAAGTCTTTTATCAACTCCACAGTAACAGCATCAAAAACTTGTTCGCCTCAAAATAAGCTAACAAATAGTTACCACAAGTATACGGCCTATCGTAGCACATGATGAGAACCCAAGGTCATACTCCCAAGGACTGATTATTATGGTTTTTTAAGCTTTATTAATTTATTTCTTAAAGTGCAAGTAAAAGTAAAGGAGATTCAAATTTTGATTGAAAAGTAAATGAACAATTAAACTGAAGAGCAAGAAATTAATGAATATGAGTATGCAATGTTATGAATGAGTCTAGAGAAATTAACAATCCATAGTCTATCCTTTATAATATTAAACTGTTAATTCTTTTACTTAGGTTTAACAATCTAAAGTTCAATACAATCATTGAACTAGAGCTTACCCTAGTCTAGCTATCACATTCATAGATGTAATTTAGAGAAAACATGCATCAATAAAATTATTTAATACTAAAACTTATGAACCCAATTTGTTTTAGAATCCTAATCGAATAGTTCCAAGTTTAGACTTCCACTCTTGCTCCATCGTTCAAACCCTAGGTTAAACTAATTGGTGATTAAGCAATTGTTTATAATCATTAATTCAATTCAATCAAGCAAAAGTTAAACCTAATAATAAAATGTACACTAATTAATCATATCAAGACTATTTCATTCTTCAATCTCCAGATAAAAATGAATTTAGTTCATGACTGCTTTAGAACTCAACAAATTCATAATAATTCTGAGAGAAATCATGCTTAATACCCTTAATGCAAAGAAAATCCAGAATTAAAGCAATTAAGTAAAGAATAAACCTCAATTAAAATTAAAAAAACTCAATCTCCTTGGAGAAATTCAATTTCAATTTTTTACACAAACCAAATTGATGAAAAACTAAAGAAAACAATTAAAAACAAAGAAAATAGAATTTTTCCTCTCTCATTTCTCCTCAATCTCCTCTCAAAATTAAGTTTTAAAATCCTTTATATATTGTATCCTTGAATAATAGGGTAAAACTTTGAGTAGAAAACCGTTTAGAATATCCTAAAAGTTCCTAAATTGAGTTAGACAAGAATTCTAATCAAAATAGGAAATAAATAACTCAAAATTCATACTAAAAATTGCACTAGTAAAAATGTCTATATTAAGGAACGATTTTGGAATAGAAAATTTTGAATTTAGACTTTATAGTCTTCATAAAAGTTGTATATATTTCTCTTATCTTTCCAAAGGTACCTCACACACCTTAATCGAACATCTGTAACTCAAGTCATGCTCAAAATACTAAAATGTATCAAAGTTGTCATGTTTACATTGTGATGCCCGGCCCAGCGCACGACCCATGCGTAAAGCCTTCTGCTCTGTGCGTTACCCCATGTAAGTCTCTATTTATCATGATTTTAGGCTCAATTCTTCACTAAAAAGAGCAAGGGTCACCCGCACGTCTCATAGTGGATCCGCACAGCCTGTGCCATCTAAAAATGCTTCAAAACTCTCCAAAAACACTCCAAATCATACTCCAAGTAATTCCATTCTCTTAGGAACTTTGTATTTAGATCAAATAACTTCATTTTTTACTCAATTTATTGACTTTCTCTAAAATACCACTTAACAAACACATTAAACACAATTTTTGGGCATAAAATCAACTTAAATGTAAAGGAAAAATATATGCAGTTTTACACATAACAAATACCAATGCACATTGGTAAGCCTATAAATAAATAAATGAAGATTACTTCAATAATGTTTGTTTCATTTGCCTTAGAAATATAAAAGAAAAGCATGAATTTCAATAAAATTCGTCAGCATGTTAGCTAAATTTTCAAGAATTCCGGTAGCATCTCTGCTGAATTTTTACCATTTCCTTATTCAAGTCAATAGTTGTTGTGTTGGTGTATGAAAGGTGTTTTGTGAAAATTGAACAATTTCCAAAGAGGCATTAGTGCCTTTTATTCTCATTCCTCAGGCTCAAGGCCTTCATTACTTGTTCAAAGTCACAACAAATCCAAAATTCCCAAACAAGTTCAAAGTAGTACAATTCAACACAAGCATAAGTAAAAGAAGTGATAACAATTCAAAAGGGATAACATAACTCAAATTGCATCAAAGTTAAATCTCTTAAGGCTTTCCCAAGCCTTTTGACACTTGTGCTTGCTCTCTACTGCTTCTTGTTCTTGCTTCTTCCTTTCTTAGACAACTTCTTTCTGATCAGATAAAAGGTTTGCTGTTGCCTTGGCTTTCTCTAATGCTTGTTGGCACTCAGTGCTCATCAACTTATTCATCTTTAGCATTTCAACATTCTTTGCCTTCATGAAAGTTACATGTTCCTCAAGGGCAGCAAGGTCTGCACTCAACTTGTTAAAGGAAGCTTTAGCCTCAACTCCCTTGGCCTTCATCTTCCTTATTTCCTTTTGCTGCTCTTGGTACTCAACTTCTGCTGGTTGAAATAGTTTAAGTGTTTTGAAACTTCCATTTTCTATATACTGACTTCATCAAAGTGAGTGAAGCTCCACATGATTTTCTCTTTGATTGAGGACATTGTTGCTGATATGCTACTATTGCATTATTTTTCAGACTTGTAGGCGTGCTAGAGGGAATTTCCTTAATTGTATGAATACTGACCTCTAAACTCCTTTTCCACAATTTGTTTGGATTTTACGAAATTTGGATTGCAAGTGAAAATTAAACTTGTAATTAAATAGTGTAAATTAAAATACTGAGGAAGGCTAAAAAAGGTGATAACAGTAAAAGAAAATTTTTCTTGATGAAAGACTAGAATTTAAACAAGAAATTGTAAATTTGAAATAGTTGATTGATTTGTTGTTTGATAAGTTAATGTGTGTTCATATTTTTGCCACTATAACTTGTATATCTCTGAGGAACCACTTCCTCAATCATTACGTTAAAGGGTCGCAGTCACTCTGAGGAAGTTAATAAACCGTTACCGTATGTTATGTGACTTTGCTTGCAAGATACTTCCTCAATAATTTTCTAATGATCTGATTCCGGGTCACTAAAATATGGGCTTCTCAAATGGACTTGGTGATTTCTTGGTCCATTTAATCTAAAAATTAAATTCTTTTGGGCTTTTGGTCAATTAATTCAACTAATTTATATTTTCAAGCCCAAAACTCATTTTTTGGTGCAAAAAATCCCCCCATATGTTGTAAGCTTGATCCAAAGCTTATAAACATGTAAAATATAATTTTCAAGCTTTAATTTCCCTAATGGTAAGAACCAAAGTGGCATACGACCCATATCACCAAGAACTTATTGCTTGTAGTGACAAACGGATCCATGAAGAGTGAGAATGTAATCAACAAGCTTGTCTAAATCAAGAGAAATGTTTAAAAGAGTGGACTTTGTCGGCTTCAAATTTTTATATCTCAGGTTCCTTAGACAAAATCACTGCAAAACCCTCATAAGGAAAAAATTTTTCAATTGCAAAATCAAATTCAAAATCCTCCATAAATGCTAATTTCCAAAATAAATTCCCAATTAATTCTCATTTTTCTCCAAAATATTCTAATTTAAAAAATCCTCAAAACCCCTTTCCTAAAATAAATTCCTTATTTTCTAATTTTAGTTCAAAATTACCACAAAAAAGAAAATTTTCTTTTTTCTCTCTCTTCCCTAATGTTATTGAATCGATAGCCCAACGACCGCCCCACCATCTCCAGACTACCACCAACCGAACAGTAGCAATCGCCAGAGCAACCATCGATGCTTGAGCCATGAGATTGTAGCAGCGGGCATCGATTGCAGAAGCAGCAAGTGTCATGAGGGAAGGAGAGGTAGCAGCACCAGGTGTCACCAGCTCATGCTCTGACCATGACTCGCAGCTGCCCACAGCCACATGTCACCCCTAACAATCGGGACAACAATCATCGTCTAGCACAGAATGAAGAGCAGCAGGGGAAGCCAGATCGCGCGATGTCGCAACAAAGGAGGGGTCGACTCATTATAACACAAGACAACCCAACCCTTCACCGCCACTCGATGCTTCATCTAGGCCATCGCCATCGCCACCGTTTGACCACCATAGCAGTAGAGGTGAGATTTGAGTCCTTTGGGGAAAGTTCCTCAAGCCAAAATTCAAAGGACTTCTTTTTTAAACTTCGATTCAAAAACTCAATCAAGGACTATTCTCAAGTGTATTCTAGAACAATATGAGGTAAAATTTTAATTTGCTTAATTTTTTTTTTGAATTTTATTCTTGGAGAATTTTGTTGAATACACTAAGGAAATCGATGAACTGTGACAATTTTGTGAATTTTCTTGACTTTTCTCTAATGCATAAAAAAATTTTAACAGTTTGATGCTAAATTTGATTTAAAAATCTTGAATCCTCAAGGAAAATTGATTTGAATTTATTGAACTTAACATACTGTGATGTTGAATTCCCCAAGGCTAATGTCTATGTTGTGTATTGCTTCAAATTTATTGAGTATATTTTCACTAATGCTTGTCAAATGTTTGTTTCTTATTTGATAGAAATAATTGAGATAGACTTGAATTCTTAAGCTTCCTCAAGAAAAAACTTTTATAATTCAAATTTTCCATCGAGAAAGTTCAAGAAATTTGAATTGGAAATTGATACTTTCTTAGGCAAAAATGACAGTCTTTCAAAAATTTTCTTTGATGAATTGGTTTAAATATTATGAATTGACAGTTTCATCACCATTTTCCCAGACAATTATAGCTCTGCCAAAAAAAAATCACAGTAGCACTCTATATTATTCCAAATCTCATGTAGCCTCAACATGTGTCTAATGTAACCACAAAAATATTAAATTGTCTTGATGCATTTGATTTTTATATGATGTTTGATATGAACATTCATTAGGAAAATTTAGTAATATTTGCCTAATTTAGTTCATTGTTGCATACCTTATCATGAATCAAAATTAGATCATAGAAAATGAATATAACTCTTGGTCTTAGAATTCTGACCTAATTTAATTCTAGATTTTTTAGAAACATGAGTTCTAAGGGAGGAGCCAGTAGTTCGAAGGCTCAAAAGGATATTCAACCGATGAGTTCTCAAACCTTCAAACTCATATTTCTTACTTGATAGCATGATTCTAATTCATATTTTCCTAAACAGATATTATTACTTCCTCCCTCATCTCCTACTGACATTTTCGACAAATTACTTGATGAATTTGAGGTAAAATTGCATTTCAGAGTAGGAATTCATCTATTTTTACCATGTATGTACTTATGAAAATTTTTTCAATAGGGAGTGAAGATTGAAATTGTAAAAAAATATAGAAATCGAGTCTTGTCCCCATTTCTTAGATATCAGGCAAGTATTTTATTTCTTTTGATTCAATTTCCCTAAATGGTTAGCATTTACTTACCATAAAATTTCTTCTCTTCCGCAGGGGGCTTTACTTACAAAAACAAGAATAACAAAGTAGCTGTATTAACTCCCAAATCATTATAGCCTCTTGCAATTAGGAGCTCACCTCTTCCTTACTTGGGGTGTCCTGATGAAATGATTTACCTTGCTAATGTAAAAGCACTTGATGCTAGAAAGTCATGGGTAAAGTCTATCCCTGAGTAGGGCCAGTGGGTCCATTGGCTGTGGAAGTATTATGGCCATAAGTAGGATCAACTAGGCATCTCACAGTTTATTGAGATAACATTGAGATATGTGCCCTATATGCCCGCACTCCTTACTGCAGATATGAGATTTTGGGCACCAAGCAACAATACTTTCATTTTTTCACTCAGCCATATGGCGGTCCAAGTTGCCTATCATGGGGAGAGACATAGTATGCCTGATTGACGAGCACTTCCCTAAGGTAAAGTTTACTTCAAGGAGTTTTGACTCATATGGTGATGCTGCTAGAGAGTATGCATATAAGTAAGGGACATCGACCCTAGAGAAACATGTTGCTTTCTTATGAGTACTATTGTGTAGACATATCTTTTGCCCTTCCTGAGGGAGACTCAGTGTCAAGCGCATACCTCTTGCCTAGACCTTAGATCATGGAGACCACTATGCATTGGACATCATATTTTGGGCAATTTATATGCTCATATGAGATGTGTAGAGTAGAGTCAAATGAAGTTCTTAAGTGGAAGCTTGTGGTTTCTTCAATGCTAGTTACTGGCATACTTTCCTGAGTTGAGTAATCATACTTCCCTACCATCTCTTAATATAGCTTCTGATATTAGGATCCATTTGTTGAGGTGCGAGTGATCTTGGGAAGAGAAAGAGCTTAGGTCCTTCTTTACTCAGCTTGAGAAAAGAGAAGTAGAAAAATTGTGCCCTTTCAAGATTACTATGATAAGCTAAGGTGGCTTAAGTTCTTTATTCCATACCAAGACTTGATTGCAAAGTAGATTTTCTATTGAGTGACTTCGCCAAGACCTCTCATCAATGGTACCAAGAATGCTTTCAATGCTCGAAGTGGTTTGGCCTACACTCCTCTAGGCTTTGAGTTCTATATCCTTTTCCTTTGTGGCCACTGGTTTGGTTTTCTCTTGGGTATGCCTCCCGATACTCTAGATGCTTCCATCATCCCTCTATATGGTAGAGACCTAGCAAAATGCTCTAGGGATGACATATTCAGGATTGAGGGGACCCTACTTATACTCACTTTCCATGTGACTACAATGGGAGAGCATGATGTGAGGAATTATGTTTGTTGGTGGAAGACCCAATATCCAATCTTTGTGGAGGAAGCTCCAGCATCACCAAGTAAAGAATCTCTATCTTGCTTTTCATTTTTTCAATTTGGCACTGATTCTTATCGTATCTTTGTGTGCACAGCTGTGGTAGAAGAAGACAAAGGTGATACTCCTGAGGCTTCCAAGGGAAAAGAAGAGAAAGCTACCTCCAAAAAGAAAAAGGCCTTAGCTTTAAGTTCCAGCAAAGGGAAGTAAGCTATGGTTCCTTAGAAGAGAAAGGAAGCACCAAAGCTGGTAAAAGCTCCAACACCTCCACCTCGAAGTAGAACCTCTTCAACATTAAAGACGGCCCAAACACCGACCAAGAAAGCAAAACAACAGGATTTGGTAATACTTAAATATGTGAACAGCTCTGAGCAATATGGGGATTCTGAGGAAGAGGGCTCAAAGCCAGCCACTGGTTCTAGTAAGTATTTTTGATTCTCCCATTGATTTTATTTTTTTTCATCGTTGTTGCTCTAGGAATTGCCTTTTGTGATTTTTCTCTATTTTGGGGAACAATTGATACAAGGGAGGGAGAAGTCCATATATAACTTTAGGATTCTCCTTCCTCTGTAGGGTCTTCTTCCACTAAGGAATATAACTCTTTTTGCTTGTAGAATGTGTCTATCCAGTAGAAAGAAAAGTAACCAACCCCTCATTCTTCACCAGCTGTTCAATCTTTAGATATTCATCCTCCTGCTATTGAGGTTTTCTTTCTCTATTTGTTGATGAATTTTCCATTTTTACTACTTCTTTGACTTATGTATTGGGAATTGTTACTTTGATTTGTTTGAACATGATTCAGATACCTGGAAAGCCATGCCTGTTACGACCCAAACCTGGTCATGACCGGCACTAGAACTTAAATAGCCTCGAAACTATTAAAGTTGCTAGTAAGCTTAACTATTGTACAGTCTAGTCAAAATTACATATCATATAAAGTACTAGCAAATAGACTAATAACTACAATCTAAATATTCTCTTCTCAGAATCTTGGAGTATAGCAATTGGATCATTGACTAACACCTTTATCAAATTTTCATTAACTCTTGGGGTGAGCCTAATGCTTAGTGATAAAAGAAATATGAAAAAAACAAAAATTTCATAATCAAACAAGAAGTTAAGAAAATTATATTTCTCTCTTTAAATGTAAAAAGTGTTAAGATTAATCATCAATATCAGAAAATTCATTTTAGAAAATGAAATGAAAGTCACAAATTTAAATAATCAAATTAATGCCAAAAAAAAAATCAGTAAAGGTTCACGAGTCTTATTTATTTACTTAACTCAAATATTTACATGCTAAACTAACCCAGTTCATTGACGTTAATCAACCTAAATGCTAACTTTTTATTTACTTGACAGAGATCAATAATAAATAGCATGTCATTGGCAAGAGTTAGTTAAGCCTATTAGGCCATAAACCATCAACTTCTTTGTTATATTTTCACTCAATTGGACATGATTCCTTAATAAAATGATTTTCTCATCTTATAACTAATAAATAAATATTTGTTGCTTTCTTTGACAATTTATATATGAATCTTTAATTTGTAATTAGTTAATTTTAATAAATAAATAATATGTTGGCTATACAAAAAAGAAAACTATTCAAACATCATTCAAAATGGTCATATTCTTTTAAAATCTAGCAATAAAATTTTCATTGTTCAAAATGAAATAAACATATCACCAGAATGCTAAACATAATATAAAAAAAAGATAGTCACTTATGATTAGCATCAAAATTTTTTAGTGAATATAAAATTAATCGTATATAAAACTGAAAGAAAATTATACGATAATAATAAAGGAGAGATTCGACTTTGAAAATTAATTAATGGACTTGAGATCCATTATAAAAGACAAATCAAATTATCAAATTAGATCTTAATAAAATAATTCGAACAAATTTATTTTAACTTTAATAATTTAAAACTCTAATGGACATAATATTTTAATAGAAAAACCACTCACCTGATATCATTTTAACATATCAGAAATTTTGTCCTAAATTGTTCAATTTTTAGTTATTGGAATCCGATCATCTAAATATTTGAAAGTCACCGTTTAAATCTAAAATTGCTATCAATCAACTCATAATAACATCAGGACATCAAACATGTCATTTGTTTGTTGAAACTCTGCAGAGATCGTCCGAAATATAACCAATAGTCACATCGTAAAAAAATCGTTACAATAAAAAGTATTTAATAAGAATCAAAATTTTTATCAAATTAAAGCATATAAAAAGAAGATTTTAACCGTATAAAAATCATTAAAAATTGAGATCGAGAAGATGTCCACAATCGATTGACAAAGTATTGCGAGAAAAAAAAAGACCTAAATGCATATTGCCCAATGTTTCTCCCCTTGCGCTATGCGGCCAATTATTTGAGAAGGGATAGCTATATTATGTGGATTTGTAAGTTATGTTTTTATTAATATTTTATTATTATTACTGTTTTAAGTAAAATATGTACATAACTAATTTTTTTTTTCTGTTTTTTGCCTAAAGTTTACTTCATATGCCAGGTCCTGTTTTTGCGCATCATCTATAGCCAAATGATTTTAGGCTTTGTGATTTTTTTAAACAAAAAAATCATTAAAAAAAACTATAAGAATATATCAAAACACTATTTTGAAATTATAAAATATAATTTTTACTTGACAATTATTATTGAAAAAAATTCAAATACCAATTTAATTAAATCTTTTTTTTTTTCAAATTACTATCAAATTAAATTTTTCCAAAGAAGATTATTTACCAATCTAAATTCGAACAATAATTTTTAAACAATTCTTTTACTAAAAAAAATATTAACTTTTAATAATCATAAAAATTTACTCATAAATTGTTATTAACACTTGAAAAATATTTCTACAAATATTAAAAAATACAACTTATGATTGAAATAACTTATATTTATCATAGAAAATAAATAGCTAGATAGATATAAAAATAATAATAATTTATATCACATTACAAATTAATATCTATTTAAATCCTAATATGGGAGGTCAATTTAAACACCAAATGAAAAATATACTAATAATTAAATTTTGTCAATAAATAACATGAAATTAAAATATGAAAGTGTACTCATTTATTTTTATTTAAAAAATAAATAAAAATTTAAAACTAATTGAATATTTTAATTATATTAACTAATATATCAATATTTACTTTTACTTAACTAGTGTGTTGACGGGTTATCACAATGCTAGAAGAAGATCTTTCCTTTGATTTGAGTTTCCTTGACACACATTCCTCAGACTAGGAATAGAGTGTAGATCCAACACCTTCTGAGGAAGAGGTCTCTAAAGCCAAAGAGGCCTTAAAGACTATTGCTAAAGAAAGGATTGGGGCACTAACAAGGACTAAAAGATTTGATATTTTAGAGAATCTTAGAGAAAAGTAGCAGATCAGTAGCAATATCCTCAATCAAGGAAAAGATCTTGTAGAGCTTCACTCACCTTGATGAAGTCAATGCACAACAAATGGAAATTTCAACTCATCTAACTCATTTCAACCAATAGAAGGCCAAATATAAAGAGCAAGAAGAAGAAGTCTAAGAAGATGAGGCCCAAAGGAGCTGAGGCCAAAGCTTCCTTTGATAAGCTGAGTGCAGAACTTGCTGCCTTAAGGAACATGTAACTTCCATGAAGGCACAAAAAGATGAAATGCTGAGGATGAACAAGTTGATGAGGAGTGAGTGCCAATAAGCCTTAGAGAAAGCCAAGGCAACCGGGAAGCTCCTATCCGATTAGCAAAAAGCTATCCAAGCATGGAAAAAGCAAGAACGAGAAGTGGCAGAGAGCAAGCAAAAATGTCATAAGGCTTAGGAAAGCCTTAAGATATTTGACTTCAATGGTATTTGATTTGTGTTGTATTCTCTTTTATGACTTGTTAGCATTTTTATACTTATGCTTGATGGATTGTAGTACCTTAGGCTTGCTTTGAAGAACTTTGATTTGCTGTGACTTTGAACAGGTATTGACGAAGGCATTGAGCCTGAGGAACGTTTATGAAAGGCATTGATACCTCTTTGGACTTGTTTGATTTCCATAGAATATTTTCATACAATAACACCACAGCCATGCATTTGCATAAGGAAATGGTAAAAATTCAACAAAGATGTTGCCAGAATTTACTGAAAATTCAGGAGACATGCTGTTGAAATTTATTATTAAAACTCATGATTTTTCTTTTATTTTTCTAAGGAAAATAAATAAACTTTATTCAACTATAAAATAAATTTCATTTATTTATTTATAAGCTTACCAATATAAATTGGTATTTATTTTGGCCAAGAGGCCATTTACAACTATTTTTTCACTAACATGGGAAAGTATTTTTTCAGGTACTTGCCATTGATGAACCTCTTGTGTGGCTCTCTATACAAACTTTCCAACCAGTATGCATTACCATCTAACACTTTGTGCACTCTAAATGGCCCCTCCTAGTTGGGAGACCATTTCTCCAACTCTCTATATTTTATTCCATATAGCAATATAACTTTTCATACAAAATCACTAGCCTCAAACTTCTTCTTTCTAATTCTTTTGTTGTATAATCTAGAAACTTTCTTCTTTTGAGCCACCATATATGTGAAGGCCCTTAGCTGTTCTTCATCCATTTCCTCAATCTCCATCAACATGGCTTGAGAAAATTTCTCAGGAGTTAAATCATTTTGCCTTATAACTCTCAAAGATGGAACATAAACCTCTAGAGGCAAAATAGCATCATGCCCAAAGGTAAGTGTAAAAGGACTTGCACCAGTTGCTCTCTCTTTAAAGTTTGATATGCCCATAAAGTTTCTAACAGTATTCTTGGCCAATCTCTAGGATTATCCTCAATCATCTTCTCCAATATGCCAATGACGATTTTGTTGAAGGCCTCAGCTTGACCATTAGCTTAAGCATAGTATGAAATTTAGGTAAGATGTTTACTATTGTAATCTTTCATGAATGCTCTCATCTTTTCATTAGTGAACATAATACTCTAATTTGTGGAAATGGTCTGAAGAATCCCAAACATGTGAATGAGATGTTCTTTGATGAAGGTAATCACATCTTCTTGCTCAACTTTTTCATGGGAATTGCCTCTACCCATTTGGTGAAATACTAAGTGCCACAATAATGAAGTTATGGCCTTTGGATGAAGCAGGATAAATAATTCCAATGAGATCAATTGCCCATCCTCTAAAGAGCCATGGTTTCACCATTTGATACATGTCATCAGCTGGTACATGTTGAATAGTTCCATACCTTTGGCACTGGTGACATCCCTTGGAATAAGTGATGTAATCCTTTAAGATTGAAGGCCAATAGTAACCATGCCTCCTAATAAGCCACCTCATCATCCTTCCAGTCTGATGCGCACCATAAATACCTTTATGGACTTGCTTTAGAATCTCCATGGCCTGAGGAAATGAAGGGCATCTCAAAAGTAGGCCATCAAAGGTTCTCCAGTACAAGTCTTTCCCAATTAAAATATAATTCATGGCTTGGGCTCTAACTTTGAATGACACTTTCTTGAAGGGATTTTCTATATATGCCTTGATGCAGACACACCAATCACCTGCCACATTCAAGTCCATATTAAATGACTCAAATTGAAGGCCTCTTTCATGAACAAATAGGTGTGATTTTTCTACACCAATATCACCTTATGCGTTAATTCTTCTGACATTTTCAAACCTGATGTAACCTAAGACAATTCATCAACTTTCCAATTAGTTTCTTTAGGTACATACATAAAAGATATATTTTCAAAAGAATCAACAAGTTGGATGGCAATAGTAAAATAAAGTGCTAAAGATAAATTAGTGCATTCATACTCCCTAGATACTTGCTTGATTACAAGTTGTGAATCACTAATTACCAGTACTTCTTTGGCACCAAAGTCTTGAAGAATCTCAAGGCTTATAATTGAAGCCTCGTATTCAGCTTGATTATTAGTGCATTTAAAATCTAAAGTGAAACTTAAAGCTATTTTGGTACCAGAAGGAGATGTAATTACCACACCGGCTCCAGGTGATCTGTCTGTGAAAGAACCGTCAAACTTGAGGACCCAAGGATGAATATTCACTCCATATACCGGAAGTTCCCCTTCTTCAAAGCTTTCTTGGGTTGGGTGATCAATAAGGAAATTTTCCGGAGCATGACCTTTCACCGATTTTTTAGAATGGTAAAATAATGAGAAATCAATTAAGCTTAGCAGCCATTTCCCAATCTTTCTTGACAAAACAAGTCTATTCAACATGTACCTTTATTTGGTCATTCTATGAAATTACGTAAACTCTGTGTTTCAACAAATAATGCCTTAATTTGGTCCATGCAAAGTATAAAGCAAGACATAATTTTTCTATTGAGGAATATCCTTGTTCAATAGGAGTTAAAATTCGACTCAAATAATAAATGGATTATTCACGGTCGAATGAATTATTTTAAGCTAAGAGATAACCAACTCACTCATTACTAGCAGATATATATAATTTCAAAGGCACCCATTCCCTAGGAAGAACCAACATAAAAGGTTTTCACAAATATTCTTTGATTTTATCAAAGATATTTGGGTTTCTTAATTCCCATTTAAATTAACTTTCTTGTTTTAGTTTTAACAAATAAGAAAATTCTTTAGTTTTTCCATCAAGATTAGAAATGAACCTCCTCAGGTAGTTGACATGCACCAAGAACTCTCAAATCTCCTTTATTTTCTGAGGTGGCTTTGCTTCAAGCACTGCCTTTGCTTTATTCTTGGCTATCTCAACCCCACGTCAATGCATGAGAAATCCTAGGAAATTTCTAGCCTGTACACTAAAAGCACATTTTAAAGGGTTAAGTTTTAAATGGTAAAATCTCATTATTTCAAAACTTTTTCTTAAGTGGAGCATATGATCAGCTAATTTTTTGGACTTTACGACAATATCATCAATGTAAATTTCCATATGATGACCAATCATGTGATGAAATATGGCATTCATGGCCTATTGGTACGTTACACCAGCATTTTTCAAGCCGAAAGGCTTAACTGGCTACTCAAAAGTCCCAATAGCACCAGGACATCTGAAGGTGGTCTTCGAAAAATCTTCCTTAGAAATGAAAATTTGGTTATAACTTGAAAAGTCATCCATGAATGATAAAAGCTCATTCCTAGAGACAACATCAATTAACATGTCAACAACAGGCACAACGTAAATATATTTAGGAGTGACCAAATTTAAGTCCCTAAAGTCTATACATTATCTAAGTTTACCATTATTTTCATAATAGGGACTATGTTAGAAAGCCATTCTGTATACCTGGTTGGCTTGATGAAGCCACCCTTAAGCAAATTTTCAATTTCTTGCTTAACTTTCAGTTCAAGGGAGACTAAGATGGTTCGGGCATGTTTGTTGTAGACATTTAGATACATCTGTTAGAAATTAGAACACCTTAGAGTAGATATGAGTAAAAAGTAGACGGGTAGACCTAAGCTCACTTAGAGTAGAGTCATTCAACATGATCTTGAGTCTTTACACCTTTCCGATAATATGGTTCACGATAGCCCCGAGTGGAGAAAGCGAATCCATATGGTCGACCCTAATTAACTTGGGATTAAGTCTTTATTAAGTTGAGTTGAGTTTCCTCAACTTTTAGTTCCACCTCCTTGGAGGATGTTGAAAAGGGCAAAATCAGAGCTTCATAGGGAGGCGGTGTTCAACTACCTCTCTAGATGAACCAGGCATTTCGGTGTAATCTCAAGAAAAATAGTGTTTATATTATTTTAAAAGTAAAATTAACTCTTTTTACATTTTCTTTTAACAAAGCACCAACATATGTAATTCTTAGCTCTTGGTGAGTGCCAAGATTTATTTTCTCCAATGGATCTTGAACTTCATATTGATTATCTTGAAGGCTTGGTGGAGCCTCCATAACATCTTTAAGCTATAATTATTCAAAATCCTTAACAAACTCTTCTTCCTTAATGATCTATGCACCACACACTTCCAGATCTTTCTCTGCAATTTTATTCACTGCCTACTACATTAGAAGCTTACGAATGGTAGATGCAGCTACTTCCAACTCCTCTTTTGTGTGACTAATGATCAATTTCTTCAATTATAGGACCATCCATCAACTATTTAGAGTAAGACACGATATATTTCTCTTTGTAAATCAAATCCGAATGTTCTTGGACTTGTCTCTCCATGTCATGCTTTGAAAAATAAGTAATTTTTAGATCTCCACTCCTCTTTCTCCTAGAAAATTTCAAAGGACCCAAGTCTACATCATAGAACTTAGCTTTTAAATTGTCAGCACATATTATAAATGACTTGTTATCGGCTCAAACCACTTCAACATCATTAGCCTTCTAAAAGAGAAAAAATTGATGTAAAGAAGATGACACACACTTGTTAGCATGAATCCAATATCTCCCAAGAAAAGCATTGTAATTAGCCTTTGATTCCACAACAAAGAAAGCTGTAAGTGATTTTCTACTGCCAACAGTGATTTCCACAAGAAAAAATCCAACAACACCAATACCCTCTTTTCAGGATAGAAAGAGAGGAGTTCTACTCTTTCCCAAGCTGTCGAACTGTGGCGTTGAAGTGATTGACCTACAAACATGGGAATTCCAAAATTTGGAAAGCCACAAAACGTCTGGCATAACAGCTAAAATATTCTTCATTGGTTATGTTCATGACAAAAGAAGCTAGATTGGATAGATATGAAAATAATGGGAAAATTTGGATTCAAGTGTCAACTAACACAATGGCCAGAAGACTTTCTCTAGTGAAGAAAAAAATTTGGGTTCCCAATGGTTCTCCACGCCCAACAAGATGCGCCAACCTTGGGATGAAATATTTGAATTGCTTGGGAAAGTAAATTTGGGATCTCGGGCATCAATCTAAAGAGATTTTGGTTACATAGGCTGACCCAGCTGGGATGACAATAAAACAAATCACAGTGCCCCGACTATTTTAGAAGGAAATAGGGAAATGGGCTGAAAAAGCTTAAATAATAATATCTATAGAGATTAAATCTTCCTTAATATTTCTAAGAGATCTCAAAGGCCTAAGAGGAATAATATTAATAGCTGAACCATTGTCCATCAAGATTATAGAGAAAGCTTTACTATTTAAGCGAGCCTTCATATACAAAGGCTTTATAAGTTTAGTCATCTCCATAGAAGGCTTCTCAAGGATAACTCTTTTAGGTTGATCTGGTCGAATGGCCTGAATTACCACACCACTTAGATGCTTATCATCTGATGATATTGAGTTTTTTGCCTCCCCCCCAAGTATCTGGGAACTTTGCTTCCTCAACATCCTACATCATGAACTCTTGGGGAATCACAATCGAGGTGCTTATACATCCCAAGTATAAAGGTTCTCCATCAACATCAATCTCCAAGTAGTCTTCAATCTCCAAAGGTTCATCAAGATCTGCCTCAAAACCAGAATTGCTGAAATAGGGATCTTCAAAGGCCTTTCTATTAAATTTTAATTTTTTACTAAGAGTTTATTGATGCATGTCCTTGATTTTGTTCCTCCATCTCCTTTCTTTCTACAACCCTATGACTCTAAAGTCTTCTTCTTTGGGTACAAGTCAAATGCTAAATTTTTTTTTTATGTTGCACTAGATGCCACTGTGTACTTGGCAGTACAGGCTTTAGTACCACAAACCTTGTTTTTTTTTTCTGTTGAACTTTAGAGCTATCACATCATCTTTTTTCCTTGTGATAATTTAAGACACTCCAAGAGGAATTAGTACTATAAAAATATTTTTGCTTTTTAGTTGAGAAATTTCCCTGTTGGCTTGAGGACTTCCACTTTGAGGCTGTCCTTTAGCTACCTCCATGCTGATTGCCTTGTCTGCAACTATTGAAAGATTTTTTATGATATGATGGCTTTCTCTTTGGAGTCCAGCCACCTTCCTCAGAGGCATCTCCCCAACTAGTAGGTTTTATTGATTCCCTTGAGAATTTTGCTAATAGTGGTATGCTGTATTTCACTAAGAAGTCAAATTTACCAGAGGGTTGGCTAAGGGTGTCCTAATTCTCATCCTTCTCTTTGAGCTTCTTTTTAACATCTAAAAATGCTCTAAGATTAGTATCAATTGTATTAATGAAAGAAATTAGTGGGAATAGTTCTTCCTCAATAAACATGGCATCTTTTTTCTTTGGGAATTTCAACACTCCCTTGTTGATCCGATTCTGTACCACATTTTTGAACACCCAATACGCATTAGTAGAATGGTTATAAGAATTGTGGTACTTACAATACTCTTTACCCTTTAATTCCTCCTTACTTGGAAGTTTGTGGTCAGGTGGAAGCTTGATGAACTTCTCCTTAAGAAGAAAATCAAAGATTTGATCAGTTTTGGAGATGTCAAAGGTGTATTCCATATGGAGATTTGAGCCTTGGTATTTTTTTCATGCTTCTAGGGATTTCTTCTCCAGCAATGGACGAACATAGGACCCAATATTTGCAAGGTCAGCAACAATAACGTCAACATTGGAAACCTCTTGGAAATAAGTTCCCTTTGAGGCTTTTCTCCTTTAATTCTTCTCTTTGATCAATTCTTCATATTCACTGACTTTGGCAGTAAGCTCATAAAAGTCTCGAAATTCCATACCTTAGAACTTCTTCCTCAGCTCAATATCAAGACCTCTTTGAGCCATTTTGACATATTCAGTCTTTGACCGAAGGATTTTGCACCTATTCCTCATCATTTTAAATCGTACAATAAAGATATCAACCATTTCACTAGCTCTTTGGGTCACTTTAGATAGTTCAGCTATGCAAACTTCTAGTTCAACCATGAAGAATTAGGTGTGGAATTGACACTTCATCTCCTGCCATGTGAAAACAGAATTCCCGGGGTGTGTAGCATACTAAGTAAAAGTAGTGTCGATTAGACTATTAGGAAAGAATCATAACTTTAAATTGTAAAAATTTTCATAATTCACTAATTCACCACATTGGTGGTAAAATGGGCAATATGTTCAAGTGTGGATTATCCCTCTTCCCCAAAGAATACAAAAAACTTAGGAATATGATAACCCCTTGGGTAAGGATTATCTCTGTCATTCATGTCGAGATATGGCTTGTGAACTTAAGGTGGGCCTACTTGGCGAAGACCAAGACCACACAATTCTAGTACCACATCACATACAACATCCAAATCAACTCCTTCCATCCTTTGAGCCTGAGGAGGTGGCACATAGGCCTAGGAAACTAGTATATACCCTTGAGGAAGGTTGCTCCCATACCTTTGGTCTTTTGTCCATAGATCCTAGGATATAAAGTAGGATCAGTTCTACAAAAAACTTATTGATTAGGCCTATTATTATTAGTAGCATTAACATTACGACCACTAGAGTCGATAGAATTATTACTCTTAGTAGGTCCAACCTCATCCCTCTTATGAGGAGGTTTGTACCTATCATTAGTGACCAAAGAAAATCCTAAGAAAACTCAAATAATTAATAGCTTCTTCTTGGGCCACCAATTTTAAGGTGTTTTCCTGATTTAATATTTGATCAGCATTTTTAGAAAGAGATTACATTAGAGCAATCATAATTTTTTCTAAATTACCAAAAGTATCAAAAATTATACTGGTGGTTTATTTTATTGAGCTCACTAGCTAAGGAATTGCCTCTTGCAATGCTTTGAACTTGTCTAAAAATTAAGAATCAATGTTCTTACCAGCATCTTCAATCACTTTCAAGCTACTATCCCTCGTCTGAACTATAGGAGATTTGTCCTTGCTTCAAATCTTAGGAATCGAAGCTTCTTCAGAATGTTCATCATCTGAGGCATACTGTTGGGTGACATTCCAACATCAATTATGTCTTTACAATTATGTAATTTTTCATCATGAAATGATGTCCCACCAGGAATGTCAAAAAGATTGTTGTGTTATTTTTCAGACTTGTAGTCATGCCAGAGGAGAATTTCCTCAATTGTATGAATACTAACTTCTAATCGAACAGTGTGGATTCTTAAACTCCTTTACCCCAATTTATTTGGATTTCACAAATTTTGGATTTCAAATGAAAACAAAATTTATAATTAAAAAGTGTAAAGTTTATTGTATTGATTCTTTAGAAAATCACTTTTACAATAAATTAAAACATTGAGGAGGGCTGAAAAAGATGATAATAGTAAAAGAAAGTTTTGATTGATGAAAGACTAGAATTAAAACTAGAAATTATAAATTTGAAGTAGTTGATTATTGATTGATTTTTTGTTTGATAAGTTGATGCGTGTTTCTGCGTCTGCCACTCTAGCTTTTATATCGCCGCTGAACCACTTCCTCAGTAGGTACGTGAAAGGCCAACAATCACTCTGAGGAAGTTAATGCACCATTATCGTATGTTATATGACTTTGCTTGCTAGACACTTCCTCCAAAATTTTTCAATGACTTGATGCTGAGTCACTAAAATATGGGCTTCTCAAATGGACTTGGTGATTTCTTAGGCTATTAAACCCAAAAATTAAATTCTTTTGGACCGTTGGTCAATTAATTTATATTTTCAAGCCCAAAATTCAATTTGATGCACAAAAAACTACTTCTCTCCAAAATGCCAAAGTTCTCTAAAATATGAGATTTTTGAGTCACTGTTAGTGCCCCAATTCTTTTTGCAGAAATGACTTTCAAAGCATCCTTTTCTTTTGTAATTTCTTCCTCAGTGGGTGTTGTATCTGCATTTTGCTCCTAGTATGAGGAATGTTTATCAAAGAAGCTCAAGTCCAAGGAAAGATCTTCTTTTGGAATGGCTTGCAAGGTATCTAAATCCTGCTCAAATAAATCAAAGCAAAATTTCCAATACACAAGTCAAAAATAGTAAAAATGGGAAGAATTCATGAATAAGTAAAGAAAGTCAAACCTCAATAACAGGAGGATGAATGACAGGAGAATGGATATGTGGTGAAGGATGGAGGGTTGGTTCCCTCTCTTTCTACTTGGAGGGCACATTCTGCAAGTAGAAGGAGTTGTCTTCCTCAGTATAAGAAGACCCTGCAAAGGAAGGAGAGTCCTAAGGCTGTGAAGGGGCTTCTCTCTTTCTTGTATCAACTAATCTCCAAAGTAAAGAAAAATTACAAAAGGCAATTCCCTAAAGGGAACAATAATAGATCAAATTGAAATGATGGGAAGAAATGAAGAATACTTACAAGAACCAGTGGCTGACTTTGAGCCCTCTTCCTTAAAGTCCTCAAAGGTGTCAACTTCCTTGATTTCTACAAACTCTTATTGCTTTGCCTTCTTATCTGGTGGTTAGGCCGCCTTTAAACTTGAAGAGGCTCTACTGCAGGGTGGAGGGGTTGGAGGTTTTGCTAGTTCTGGTGCTTCTTTTCTCTTATGAGGTACCATAGCTTGCTTCCCTTTTGTTGGAACTGAAAGCTATGGCTTTTTTTTTCTTTTTACTAGTAGCTTTCTCTTCTTTTTTTCCTTAGAGGCCTTAGATGCATCATCACCACTATCTTCTTATGTAACCACTAAAACACAAACAAGATAAGAATCATTAGCAAATAGAGCAAAATTAAAAGCAAGATAAAGATTATTTACCTGGTGATTCTGGAGCTGACTCTAAAGAAATCAGGTATTGAGTTTCCCACCAATGCACATAGTTCCTCACATCATGTTCTTTCATTGTAGTCATATAAAAAGTGAGCCTATTCAATGTTGCTTCAATCATGTATATGTCATCCATAGAATAAATAGCTGGATCTCAATAATATAGGGGGATGATAGAAGACTCTATGGTATTGAGAGGAACGTCTAATAGCAGACCAAACTGTTGGCCACAAAGGAAAGGCATATAAAACTTCGGAATTTTTTTTTTTCAAACAAATCCTAAAATGAAGTAAAGAACTTAAGCCACCTTGGCTTGTCATAACAATCCTGGAAGGGGCATATCCACTCTTATTCTCTCTTTTCCAGCTTAGTAAAGAAGGGCCTAAGCTCACTATCTGACCAAGAGCTCTCACACCTTAACAAATGAATCCCAATGTCAAAAATAGAGGAAAAAGTGGGCTGGAAAGTATAATCACTCAACTGGAAAAGTATTCCAATAACCATCACTTAAGAAACCATAAGCTTCCACTCAAGTGCTTCATTAGGGCCTACTCTACACATATTCTCATATGTACATATAAATTACCCAAGAATATGGTCCCCATTGTATAATGATCTCCATGGTCTAAGGCTTGTGCAAGAGGTATGTACTCAACGCTGAGTCTCCCTAAGGAAGGAAAAAAAAAAGATGTCTGCACAATAATACCTATAAAAAGGAAACATGCTTCTTAGAGGTTGGTGTCCCCTTCTTGTTTGTATACTTCTTGGCAGCATCAGCATAAGACTCAAAAGTCCTTGAAGTAAACTCTAGCTTGGGGAAGTGTCTCTCATTAATCAAACATACTATGTCCCTCCCCAAGATAGGTAGTCCAGTGATAGCAAATACATCAAGCAAGGTGATAGTCATGTGCCCAATAGGAAGATTGAATGTATTGCTGCTTGGTGCCAATAACCTCATGATTGTGATAAGAAGTTTAGGTATATAAAGGAGCATTGTTTATGCCTAAAAATGAATTTTGGGCTTGAAATATAAAATTAATTAAATGTTGGATCAACGGCCAAAAAAATCACCATGCCCATTGAAAGGTCCAATTTTTAATGACTTTTTTTAATGACTAAGCATCAAGTCATTAGAAAATTATGAAATGAGAGTCTTGCAAGGAAAGTCATGTAACGATGGATTAACTTCCTCAGAATGACTTTTGGCCTTTTATGTACTGGCTGAACAAGTGGTCCCTCAAAGATATCAAAGTAATAGTGACAGTGAAGATGAGATCAATACAATCAACTGATCAAACACACAAAATCCAATTATCAAACATAACCAATTGTCAACAAAATCAATCAACAACAACCAAATCAGCAATCAACTTAACAATTTCTAGTTTTAATTCTAGCATTTCATTAAGCTAAAATTTCCTTTACTGTTATCATCTATTTTTTAGCCTTCCCCAGTAGTTTATTGTAACCATGAAAATTTCAAAAAGAATTAATACAACAACTTGTGCACTCTTCAATTACAAGTGTTATTTTCATTTGCAATCCAAAATTTGTGAAATCTTAACAAATTATGGTAAAAGAGTTTGGGGATCCAGTACATTTGATTAGAAGTCAGTATTCATACAATTGAGGAACTTCTCCTCTAGCAGGCCCGCAAGTCTGAAAAAAATGCAACATGAGGTAACTGAGACCCAAGAAGAGCCAATCTCTTCGTTGAATACTGAGGCTAATCTTCAGACCTTGGAGCCCCATCATCCCTGCTAGAAAGATCCCCTTCCATTGGAGTAGTGAAAGTACCAATCCCCTTTTGGAGAACATGTTGAATGGGAGATAACTGTTGTACAAAGGCCTTAGTAGCTGACTATTCGGTGTTGCCCGAATCAAAGAGGTCTTTAACCTAGCTGTCAAAGGAAGGGGCAGTCAAAGGTTGATCATCTGCATGTGTTGGAATGGGTAACTCTTCGACGACCAGCTCATCAATAAGGAAATCTAACTCACCAGAATGAGCCCTTGAGTTGGCCTCATGTTCCACCTTTAATATCTATAAAACAAGAAGGAAAAAGAAGTTAGTATAAATATTTGGATAAAAAGTGTCACAGGGGTGCAAAGGTTACCTACACATCCACTTACTGTGCAGCAAGAGTGTCACCTTCAGCCCTTAAAGGGGTAAAAGGGTTAGGAGGATGGAAGGAGGCATAGTGACCCCCTCCTTAGAAAGAGGTGAAGAAACCTCATTACCTTAAATACCTTTAACACCCTGAAAATAATGCAAAAGAGTAAAAAAAAAAAAGATAGAAAACTATAACAAAAGACAAGAGTCGAAGGTACACATACCTCAACTGTTGAAGATAAATCACTAGCCCCATCAATAATAGAAGGGGTTAAGGGGCCCTGGACCCTACCAAGTTGAGGGGCATCTCCTTCAGCAATACCATCTCCCCTCAAAACTGCATAAACAAAGGAGAAAAGTAAGTAAAACTATAAAAAACCAAAGGGAAAATCAAGTTGAGCGAAGAAATGGAATTACCAATCCTTTATGAGGGTGTCCTTACAGAGTGTTTTATCCTCGTTCTACCTCCTTCCCTCCCCTTAGGGTAAATTACTCGAAGAGGTTCAGTCTTGATAGAAAAAGTAGTCCTAGAAAACCACTTAGCCTTCCAAGACTTATCCAACCTCTCGAGAGTTTCATAAACCCCCTGAAGGCTAGAAGAAGAGGAAGAAAGGGAGATAGGTTTACCTGGGGAAGAACTTTTGTCAGCTGCCTAGGAGGTAGAAGGACTCGCTCCGCTGGTAAAGGAAGCGGAGTGAGGAGGTTGAGGAGCTCCAAATTCCTTTTGCAAGATTGACTTTACAACATGCCTCTCCAAGTCATTAACATTATTGTAGAGCTCTACTAAGCGGTCCCCGCTTAGAGGCGGGATGTAATTTCCATAGAACCTCTTAAGGAGGATGTTAAAATCCTCCCTACTCTTAGATAATATCTCTATGGTGTCTATAATCGTTCAAGAAACTTCCTAAAATTGAGTCATCTAGGTAATTCTCTCCTGAAAGCAAAGACACTTGAGGGTTTGGTCAAAACTCCTCCTCTTCTCAAACACAAATAAAGGTCGGAAGGTGATAGAGAAAGGTGGAGCAGGAGCTCAAATTTTCAGACTCTGGTTAGGATGAGTTGGCCTAAAAAATCTAGGCATGTCTCTCTTAGCTGTAAATGGCTGCTCTTCTTCATCTTCAACATCAATAGGCTCTGGGGTAGGTCTTTTTGAATATGGCATAACAGTTGGTATAATTGGGGGCCTATAGTTACACCTCCCCCCTCGACCCAAAGGAGAAGGCCATATGAAAAGAGGAGGTTCTAGAGGCTGAAGAGGAGAGACAACTAAAATCCTTACCCTAGCGATGCCCGGACAAGGCATCTCAGTGAAATAACATGCCAAGTAAGGGAAGTCCACTACCCTAAAATGAAGAGCTTGGATCATAAATTGAACACCTAGTCATTCCTGGGGTGAAGGTCCCTTGTACGGTCATTGCTAATAGGGATGATGCGCGACATTTCTAGCCTCATCACTTTCTTTATGTCACTCCCTGTGATCCCTAGTTTGGAGAATAGGTCAAGGTTCATACCAGCCTTCATAAGCTCATCTGCTATACAAAGGCGTAAAGGTTGAAATCAAAGCCAAAATAGAAAAGAAACAAGGGCAGAGGAATAAAGTCAAAGATTACCTAGTAAGGCTTTGAGGTTATAGGGACCGCACAGATGGGCATCCTTGTCGCTGAGGAAGATGCTATGGCACAACTTGTCAATGGTGATGAACTTTTGCGAACTAGTTGGCAAGCTCAAATACTCCTTTTTTGAAAGACAATTTGTTTGATTCATTGTACTCTTCGCTAAAGCTAATTCCATTTTCGACAGGACCAATATACTTGACCCCAAAGAATCGACATTTCCAATCATTGGCTTTATTGGGCTTCGAAGAGAAAAGTTTTTGATTTGGCCTCCTTGAGGACATGAACACCCCAATATTGTCTAAACTTGTGACAAATTGAAAAAATAGTTGAATAAACTCCACTGAGGGACTGAGAATGCAATGGTAGAGGTAGAGAAGCTCGAAGAAGCGAATATTGAGGATGGAATTAGGGGTGAGAGTGAAAGGGTCACACTGAAGTGATTAAAAACCTTCTGGAAAAAGGAAGAAGGAGGGAAGAGAAGACCACAGAGCATGTGGTCAAAGAACCAAACATACTCCTTAGACCCCACAGGAATACAGAGATTGGGATCATCATGATAAACGTGATGGGCACTAGAAGGAAAAGTAAGGGCAAATACTTGAGAGATCTCATGGAAATTCAGCCTGACAGTGGTCCTAATTGATAGTGGACTTAGTCTTGATAGCTCTTTAGGAAGGAGCAAGGGCACAGAGATTGAACTCCGCTAGTAGTATAGGTAGGTCGCTTAACATGTTGACGAGTACAAGCCATTACAGGAAAGAAAGAAGGAATAGAAACATAAGAAAATGAAAGAAAAGAAATGTAGAAAAGGTCTGGAAGAAAAAGACAAGAGAATAGGGAGTGGAAGGGAAAAGAAGTTAAAATAGAGAGGATTATATTTACCTTCTAGAAGACTCTTCATATTCCTAACCATCACAAAAAAAATCGACATGTGGTAGACAATTTTAAATGACGTAACAACCACGTGACAGGAGAACCTCCTGAAGCGGATCCACTCGCCTTTGGTGTATTCAGTATCGAAGGCCTTGATTCCTGCCAAAAATCACATGGCAACAAAGATGAAGGGTATGAACTTTAAGACTCCTCCGAAGCGATGAAAAACAACAAGGAAAAGTCAAAAGAAAGTGAGGGAGTGACCTTCAAACAAACCCAGAAAGGAAAAATACTAGCTAAATCCTCACCAGAAGTCAACTGAACATGCTAAGAGCTAACCCTAGCGATCGTATGAATAAGGTCGCATGCACATGGGAGAAGCGCGATATGAAAAGATTGTTAGAAGTAAAAAAGTTCTTAGAAAATTAAAACTCGATGCAAATCGACGAAGCCAAGGTCGTCTCAGTGAAGGGGACAACGAAGGTCGTTGGACCGTTTGCAAGGATTTGTTCAATTGAGGGCTCGAACTATAGGCCCTTCGTCCTCAGATGAATAAAGGGGGCCTTTGATATGGGTTTAGTTAGAATACAAAAGGCCCAAAGCCTATAATCATGGAATAACGGCCTAATAAGGCCTTAGAAACAAAAATCCCAAGTCCAAAGCCTTCATAAGAAACATTTGGCATGATATGTAACGAAGACACCTTTGGTATATAGGCCTAAGGACTGAATCAATTGAATATTCCCTTGGACACATGTCTTACCTCACTTAGGAACCACCGTGCAATCTAATCACCTTGTGACATGTGGCACTCCAACATAATGACACGTTTCCATCCTAAAAATCTAAGATCACTATAAATACTCCATGTGGCACATATTTCAAGGTATTTAAACACTCCACCAAAACTCCTAAAATTCTAATTTGTTCTAAGCACTCATTAGAGTCTAAGACATTGTTCAATCCAAATTTGAGTCGAGCATCAGAGGTCTTTGTCAAGCTTAAGGCTTGACCCTCTAAGCTCATGTTTATTTATCAGTGCAAGTTACTCAAGTCCAATACATAGTCAAGGAGATCAAAAGTTAGTAAGTCTAAAACTTATCAATAATAGGTTTAATGTTTATAATAATATAATTAAAATATAGGATTTAATATTTAAGAAATGGATAGAATCTAAATTTTAACATATGAGAAATGGAGAGAAACTAAATTTTAGTATTAGAAAAAAAGGATTAAACAATATTAAAATAAAAGGAAAAACCTTATCTAAGTAACAAAATACCGATTACAGCTTCTCTAAAATTTTTTGCTGAATTGCAAGATAATTGACAAGGTAATCCCTACCTTATATATTAATTGACAAGGTAATCCCTACCTTATATATTTTTTTTCTTAGTCTTTATTCTATTTTTTTATATATATAATTATGTTAATATGCATCTATATCTCTATATACGTAATCATATCAACCAATCATCATTCTTTTATATTGAGATTTAAAGTATTAAAGTGTCAACAATGAAAAATATATATTAAACATCATGATAATTTATTTGTCCCAATTTTTATCATTTCTCTTGATTCCTTAGTCAAGTTTCGAAAGAGGTTGCAAATAATTTTTCAAAACTTTAGTTAAAGTGAAAGAAGGAATTTTGCTAGCAATTCTAAGTGTTTTTAGATTTAGGAAAAAAAAAAGGGGTTTTCAGGGATGGAACAAATAGAAATGGGTTGTTTTCTTAGAATATTTGGCACAAATAACTGAAAAGTTAGGTGAAAGTTGATAAGTTAGCTGAATACTGAAAAACTAGTTGAAAGATGGAAAACTACTAGTTAAGTGAATTATAAGTGTTTGATAAAATTAATTGTTTAAGTAGCTAAAACATGTAAAATGACAATATTATTATTATTATTTTCTTTTTGAAAGGTAGGGGAATGAACAAATATTCAAATCAATTTTTACCTCCTATCTCTACCGAGATTTGAACCTGGAAAGAGCAGATGTAAACTGATACGGGTCTATCCAAAATGGGCCTAGGAGAGTCTGGCCCTAAAGGTATCCAAAAGCCCGTACAAGAAGGCAAGAGCCCAAGTCCATAACACCTTCAACACCCACCTTCGGCATAGAAGGCTTCGACCACTTGCCGAAGAGGTAAGCAAGGCCTCGAAGGACACCTTCGACCCCCTATCGTGGACACGTGTCATAAACCTATTAGTGGCACCTGTCCCTTCTCTTGATAAGCATCAGACCGTGTTCAACGCAGACACTGCCATGTAGACCACTCACAACGTGCCACGTGGCCCCAAGAATTATTATATATAGTACATGATATCACACTTTTTGAGGTACGTTCACTAAACCTTAAACTACCCAAAATATACTTTCTTAAGGATTTGCAGTGAGTCCAAAGCATACAAATCCATTACTGACTTGAGTGTCAGAGGATTATTGCCAGGCAACACGCCTAGCCCTCTAAGCTCACAGTTATTCCTTGTGCAGGTATTCATAGTCCATTTGATTCCGGCCTAGAGATCAGAAGTTATTAAGTCAAGGACTTATCAATTGGCGCCGTCCGTGGGGAGCTTCTTTCATTGAATACTTTTCTTGATCTCAAATAGCCTAATTCATTCCAGATCATAAGTGATGGATGGCCATCAAAGTGGCAGGAATCCTAATGTTGACCATTCACCCAATCAACATCTAGGGAATGGTAACCAAAAGACTCCACCACCTGCCCATACCAATACCACTCTTGATCCTAGAGTCCCTTTTCAAGCTCGGACAGATCTCTTTAGAAACACACAAGCAAGTCCAAGTTTGACCACACCCCACCAAGCCTCAACTAGTGCAGCCCTAGACCTATCAACGGAGATTCAAAATGCTGTTATGGGCACGTTAGCCCCACTCCTGTGACTTTTACAGAATCAGATCCTTCCTAGAAGATAGATCAATGAGACCTCAGCTATTGATCCAACCCAAACCTGACTCTTCCAAACACCCGAGGGTCAGAGAGAAGAGGAGCCAAAGGCTTGTTATCCACTATAAAATGGAAGCCTAGATATAAACCCATAAATAGTTTCATCTTTTTTCAATGCGGGATTAACTGCCAATTTCACCATTTTGGCCATGTCAAGTGTGTAACTTTATGAGATAATTTTTCATTTATTAGACTACCGTTTTGAGCATATTATAGATCTTTTCAAAGTTCTCACAACATATATTTTGAAACATCCAAGACCTTCCACTTTTACCAAGTGGATCCCACTCAAAATTTGGCTTAAAAATAGCAAACAACTCATGCTATTTTCAAATAATCCCCCACATGAATGAAAATTGGCAATAAAATAAAACCACTCAGTTTTGACAACATTTTGACTGGATTGAGTTCATCGAATTAAAGCTTGCATAGGGTGGGTAGGTGTTACCCTTTGAACCTTCCCTTACGAACTATATTTACTTTACTAGCTAATCAGTAGACATGATGTCTTTGAAATATTCTGCCATTCATGTAAATGATGATATATTATACATATGATTATTTTTCTAACACTGTTTAGTTATCATGGTTATGTTCATTTTAGTCCTGAACATTTTCCTAGTTTTGCAAGAGTTTCTAAGAATTATGCCTAAAAATATTTCCTTTGAGCGGCCCTACTTCTCTCTCATATAGGCGATTTCTTATGAATCATTAAGAGCATAACTAATAAGGTATCACATGAATGGACATGAGGAGAACCTCCACAGTGATCTAACAAGGTGTCTTATAGTTATGTTGTCCCTTTGAACCTAGATTTTGGGATCTCCTGTAACTAGGTTATGTTTCTTTTATAATAATCTTTCAACTAACAGACATTAGTCTAAAGGACGAATATGGAGTCGCGCAGTGGAAGCCGGAAAAACTGTCCGGAATTTGCCAGTAGTTTATTTATTCATTTATTTTTATTTTTTACAAAAATCTCATTTTACTTAGTTTTTTATTTTCAAAACTTTTATGAAACATTTACCATTCCAAAACACTTTTGACATGGTTGGGCTTAGATATTCATTAAATTCTTTAACAAAATACTAAACCCAAACATGTACCCATCTTCAACATCAAGGATTTTCCCAATTATTGTGAAAAACACAATATAAACAAAGAAAGGTTAGAACGTATGATATACCTCAACTTGCTCCTTCGTTTAGCTCCCCAAGTATGAAACCTTTAGTTAGACTCACACCGAAATTATTCCTTGGCTTGTGTCTCATTTCCTCCTTGAAGAAAGTTGAAACCTCTCTTGGTTGCCCAATTTGTTGGTTCTTACTTCTTGCTTGAGAATTTGAGACCTTAGGGATTGTGTTTGGACTTTGGTTGAGAATACACTTGAAAATTTGAATTTTCTCTCACTAATTCTTGAGAGTTTCTCTCTCTAACTTCTTGAAGAAGAAGATGAATAGTGAAGAAAAGCCAAATGATGTGTTGAATCCATCAAGTGTTGCCGGCCAAAGATAAATAATATGGCCTACTATTTTTGGCTTCTCCTTTCCACCAAAATTACTTCAAATTAATTAAGAAAAAGTAAGTCAAAGATGATGGCTTCTCACCCCATCATTCTTTGACTTACTTGACTTGATTAATAATGAATTAATCAAAGTGATTAAGACAAGTAATTAATAGGAATCATCTTTGCCTATAATTAATCACATCTCATGTAGATTAATTATTATCAACCATAGTCCATATCAATTTAGTCATGCCTATTTGCATCCAATACAAACTATAACATAATTGAATAAATCCCAAAATAAATTAGAC
>CAOJBK010487254.1:0-10069 GCA_948294925.1 Codiaeum variegatum | reverse complement strand
TAAAATAAAAGTTAAGGGGCTTTTTAGATATCGAAAAGCTCATAAAGGTTACATAGAGCTTTTTTTTGAAAGTTTAAGGGCTTTGTAGTCCTAGATAAATATGATGTGGACATGACAGTTATGAATTCTAAGACAAAATCAATTATGATCGATGACATGGAAGAAATTTAATAAATTTCAACTACCATTCCAATATAGTTTTCAAGGAAGACAATAGTTATACTTCTCATATTGCCTTTGTTTAAACAGCCGACAATAATGGATCATAATGTTCACTATAATGTTGTAGAGTGCTGAACATTGATTCATAGACTTAGTGAAGTTTTTTCTCTCTTGTAAGGCGTTTCTGCCAATGTAGTTGCAAACCGTATTGTTTCTGCTGCTGTTCTTGGTTCATAATCAATATGTTGGAAAATATCAGCCCTTTCATTTGTAATGCCTTATTTGGGTCTTGATAATAAATAAATAAAAATAAATAAATGGTAGAAACCCTTAGTTTTACATAAAAACTAATGAAAATAATTTAAATTTATAAATTTTTTGAGAAATAAATGGGAGCTTTATTGGATCATAGCATAAGAAAAAACAATGTCTCTAATACAAGTAGGTAAAAAAGAATAAAAATTGGGACAAGCATTGGAATGTGCCTCTCATGCCAGGATCTGAACCAGGACATTTGCTTGTCACTTAACACAAGAAATAGAAAAGCTTCCATTTTGTTGAAAATCTAAGCAACTAGAAATATAAAAACCAAACTCAAAATAATCAGAAATAGGCCTAAGAAGAGCCTCAGCCACAAGCCATCAGTTTCAAAAATCATACTTGAATAACCCAATTGAATAACCCACTTCATTGCTTTAAAAATACCTATGGCTTTCGCTTCAACTACACTTCTTTGATGTTGGAACTTAGAAGATCTTCCACAAATAAATTATCCTCTATAACATCTAATCAACATTCCTAATCCAACACTTGAAGAACCTGTAAAAACACTTACATCAACATTGCATTTGAAACCTAATTGTGGAGGAGGTTGCCACTTCACTAGCTATTGACATTGCCTGGACATACTAGAGAACACTGAGGACTCAATTGTAATACCTTGCTGAATAGGAACATGCTCACGATGATGGACCATTACTATCTCAGCACGAGACTACTTGAGATCACTAAAACGATTGATGAGACTGCCGTTTTCACCTTCCACACACAGCTTCTCGATACTGGATTGCACAGGAACAAAAAAATAGCTATTAGTACTACCATTTCTGGACTCCTTGCCATGGTGAATGCCACCGATCTACACTGAACCATCAGAACGATGGCTGAACCTGTCTTTTTGATCCCCCACTTTGTATAGCTCACCATGATACATTCTTTCACAAGGCCCTCTTCTTTTCCTACCCTCCAAGCTTGATATTACTGAAGTGATAAACTACTAGCAATACTTCGTTTTTAATTCTTACCATTCCATAACTTAGCATTTCTTTGCCCCTAAATAAACCACATCAATAGAGAAAGTTTAAGAACAAATTCTGAATTTTGAAGATGTAACAAACTAAGTATCCAAGAAATAAAATCATCATGATCAAAAGTTGGGATGTTAATTTGAAAAAACACACTCATATCCCTTGCATGCCCACACTCAACAAATAAATGACTTAAAAGCTCATCATACAAACCACAATTGACATATTCCATAGTAACATTCAAACCCCTTTCTCTTAATTTTACTCTAGTAGGAAGAATATTATGACATACCCTCCAAAGAAAGGATAAAATTTTAGGAGGAAGTTTAATTTTCCAAAGCCTATCCCACCCCTAACTCAACCTGAGACTTTCATTACTCTCACCAACCCCTCTCAAAATGTGATACCCAGATTTAGAATTATACATCCCATTTTTAGAAAAATGCCATATTAATTTATCATGAGAATTGACACTAGGAATATACATACTTAAGACCTTATGAGCATCTTCCTCACAAAACATACCTTCAACCAAGTTCCTTTCCTACTCCCCACTCTCCCTATCCAAAAACTCACTCACTTTCCACCCCTCACAACCCTCAAAGACCTCACTTTGAATTATAAAATTTTTCACACTTCTAATCGAAGGATCCCCCAAATTTTAACACTCTCCCCATTACCTATTCTCCATCTGCAACCTAAGTTAAGAACATCTCCTGCAATCTAAATACTTATCCAAATAAAACTAGGATTAGCTCCCAATTTAGCTTACATAAAACTCTCTCTAAGATAATAATTAGCCTTAAAAGATCTTTGCAACTAAAGTATTAGGACTATCTAAAAATTCCACCCTTGCTTAGTTAGTGAAGCCATGCTAAAGTTATGAAAATCCCTAAATCCTAATCCACCCTTCTCCTTCTTTTTACACATCCTACTCCATCTAAACCAATGAATTTTATTTTGCCTCTCCCCATTTGAGCCCTACCAAAAATCATTTATCATCTTCTCCAATTCTTTACATAAAGTAATAGGGAGAAAAAACACACTCACACAAAAAGTTGGAACAACCTGCACTATAGACTTAAGAAGGACTTCCTTACCTGCTCTCGATAGAATTTTATTCTTTCAACTCTAAATCCTCTCTAAATTTTATCCTTCAAAAATATAAAGACTACCCTTTTTTACCTACCCACAAGTGACGGCAAACCCAAATACCTATTAGAATCAATATCATACACAACCCCAAAGACACTTTTATCACCATGTTTATTCACTCTAACATTGAAACTAAACATAGTACTCGATTTAGAAATATTGATCACTTGCCCTGAAACCATCTCATACTCTCTAAGAATCCCATGAATACTCCGAACTTCCTCACTCTTCGCTTTAAAAAAAATAAAAAACTATCATCTGTAAATAGTAAATGAGAGATACTAGGTGCTCTACGACTAACCCAACAACCATGGATTTTACCTTCCCTTTCTTCTTTAGTTAACATGACCGACCACATCTCAGTACATATAATAAACAAGTAAGGAGACAATAGGTCTCCTAGCGTAAGCCCTCTACTCGGCTGAATAGGACCTACCTCTTCCCCATTAACCAATATACTATATTCAATCGATGAAACACATAGCACCATCCATCAAACCTACTTATTACAAAAGTCCATACCCACCATAACATGCTTTAAGAACTCCTAACTCACTCTATCATATGCCTTACATATGCCTAATTTCAAAGAAACCTCTCCCTCATTCCCCCTATTCATTCTTTTCAAATAATGTAAGATCTCTCTGGAAATCATAATATTGTCAGTAATTGCCCTCCTCGCAACAAACGTAGATTGCGTCCTAGAAATCACAAATCCAAGAACTTTCTTAACTCTATTCGCTAAAACCTTAGCCATAATTTAATAAATAACATTAAGTAACGAGATGGGTCTAAGGTCCTTAAGGGAATCTGGATTTTCACACTTAGGAACTAAAACAACTAAAGTACCATTTAAAGCCAAAGGGAAAGAGTTAGACAAAAGCCAAGACATACCAACATTGAAGACCTCCTCTATAATTAAAGGCCTATGAGTATGGAAGAACCTAGGATTTAGACCATTGGGGCTTGTAGCTTTATCCTTATGCATTTGTTTGACAACTACCGTGAATTCTTCAAGAGTAAATGACTCCATCAGCTTCTCATTATGCTCAGTTGAAACAAAAGAGTGGAACTCATGATATTCTAACTCCTCAACACCTAGAGTTGTAAAAAAATTCTATAATAATGCTTTAACAATTGACATAATACATCTTCATCACCCATTCGTTCTCCCAAATCAGCCATCAAATACTCAATCTAATTACCATTCTTCCTTACCGAAGCTGTAGCGTGAAAAAAATTTAGTGTTGGAATCACCTTTTTTCAACCAAAACACTTTCGATCTTTATTTCCAATAGCGTTCCTCCTATTCTAACAAAATTTAGCGTTCCTCCTAACCCAAAAGTAATCGAATGAATTATCAAGGTTCTCATCCTTCCTTAAATCACAAAGGTGCCTTTTACATTCTGAAATTTTCTTCTAAAAATCCAACTTAAAGTCCCTCCTCCATCTATTCTATGCTGAACACAAACTGAAAACCTATTCATTAAGTTTTTCCCAATCGACTCCCCCATCACTCCAAAAACTGACTCATGAAATCTTCCTACTTGGACCATAAATTTTCATATCTAAATTTATGATTACACCTTTTTGATTCAATCCTCTCCATTTTCAGAAGAATAGGTGAATGATTGGAAGAGGAAGCTATAAGTTAGTAAAACTATAGTTAGGAAAAAGAGAGAACCAACCTGGTGTACCAAAACCTTTGTCCAATGTTTCTTGGACCCAAAACAGAGCACCCATTGCTACGTTCCCAAGTATAAGAATACTTGTTCAGTATCATATCATGAAGCTCACCGTTTAGAATTTCCTACTGAAAAACCTTATAACACCAAGTTGGATGATCTACTCCATTCTTTTTCTAAACTACTTAATAAATCATTAAAGTCCCCACAGATCCAACAAGGCAATTATGAAACAATAGTTAACGTTCAAAGCAACTCCCAAGAATCCCACCTTTTAGCAATGTTCAAATGCTTGTAATAACCAGTATATCTCCAAGGCTGACTACTCCCCTCTCGAATAATCATGTCTATATGATGTCTTGACCTACTCAGTAAGTCACATTAGATTGACCTCTTCCATAACAAAGCCAAACCTCCCCATATACCTTACCTATCAACACAAATCAAACCCTCAAAACCCAATCTAACTTGAATTTCCTCCAAACGGTTATGAACAACCAATGTTTCAACAAGGAAAATCAAACCTTACCTATGATTTCTATTTAACTCAATTAGATTTTGAATTGCAAAAGGATGACCTAACCCCCTACAATTCCAAATAGCATATATCATGATGATCGGCGGGTCTAAACCTCAGACCTCACCATTTCTATTTGGAGAATTGGAGAAGCAGTATCCTGATTATCCAAAGAAGATGTAACACCGAAACTAGAAACCTGAACACCCGAATCCTTGTCCACCACTATATCCTCATTGGTTTTTTTTTTCTTTTAAACCATCATGGCATCATTTTTTTAAATCTATAGCATCTAAGTCACTCAAATCAGTTTCTGACCAGTTCACATCCACTTTCTCTTTACCCAAACCCGAACCCGACTCCACTTCCATTCTATCCCCACTCTATATTATTAGTTACCTCATCACCTAAGATTCCTTTCCCATTATTCTCCTTCCTATATTATTGGAACTAATCCCACAACCTACCATTTGTCCAAAAATCCAGTCCCTGATTTGGCATGAATTTGAATTCGAGTTGAGCGGCTCCCCTCTCTCATTCCTTAGCCATTTACTTTTGCCGCTGTCGGAACCAAAACCTCTCCCCGTAGCCTTAAGCCAAATACCCCATGGACGAGCCATCTCAGGATCCGTCTCACTCACCGAAACTCGACCTTGCTTTTCTATGTGAAGCATAAACCCACAAACAAAATAAAACATAGGAAGTCACTCACACCTAAAGCTTATGATTGTAGACTTTCTATTTTGTTTCTTAACTTGCTTCTAATGTTTTAGGGGCTGACGAACATCGATTCTTACCCTTAGTCTCATAAAATATTTTTCAATAACCAGAGTTCCCTTATGCGTCGTACTCCAAGAACATTCCTAAGATGCACCCAATTGTTCCCACTTGAACACTCATATATCCTTTAGGCAACTTGTGCACTTGAACCCAAATATCCATAAACCGAAGCTTCTCCTTTTCTGACAGATTCCCATTTTCCAATTTATATAACATCAATAACAAGTTATCAAATGTAAAAGGGCCTTTCTTATAGACACTCTTCAAAATCCTCCTCATTGAAGAACTTGAAGATAAATAACCCATAAAAGGCATCACTAATGCATATATCCTTCTCAGGACTCCACAAGTCAGCAAGTCTATAATTCATGGCTCAAAAATTAACTTGTTTTCCTGTAAGGAACCTACCTACTAAACAATGCTCATATTCTTGATTGGTGATCTCCTCATCCCCACCTACTAGTAGTAGATCTTCACTCTCTTCTGTTAATGCAAGGTTTCCCATGGCTTTCTCCTTACTGACAGGAAAAGGAAAACACATAGAAACCCTAAAAGCTAGCTCCACTCAATGAGAGGATGTCAACTCTCACTCATTGAGAGAAATGATAATTAATTGAGTTATGAATTTTCATTATAAAAATTTTACACATGATAAAGTTTCTTCATCACATATATTCCAATGAAAATAAAAAACAATATTAAATTTATCAATAAAAAATTTTTCATTTCTTTGGCGGAGCAAATGTTGCTAGCATGTCCCTATATTAATCATTATAAGTTTTATATGGATTTTGCTAGCATGTGACCTAGGGTACTTTTTAAAAATCATTAATGCACTTCAAAAACTATAAGTGTACTTTGAAATGTGAAAATTCATTTTGAAAAATAAAATTTAAAAATTTTATTCACCTTTCACATTTTAAGTACATTTTTTATGTTTTCAAAGCACATTTATTTCTTTTTATCATTTGTCAGGAGGAGTGGCGTAACCAAGACCGTTGGTCCAGGGATACAAATACTTAAAATATTATCCTCCCAAGTTTTTAGCATCACTTAATTGTCCTCATATTTCAATTTTTAAGGGGTGCAAATATTAAAAATCTTATAATTTAGCTATTCGAGAGGCTTTGGTATGGGCTTCTAAATTCGATATTCCTCACTTATTTATTGAGAGTGATAGTCTTGAAGTTGTTAACTTGCTCAAGTCTCATCATCAACAATATACTCTGTTGGATTTTATCATCTTTGATATTCAAGAGTTAATGACTCATAGAACATTGGTCTTTTATGTCAATAGGCGTGCTAACTTCCTAGCTCATATTCTAGCTAAAGAGAGATGTTTTTCTTCTCAATTGTACGAATGGGAGTATAGTTTGCCTTATTTTTCCATTGATGTACACATCAAAGATTTGCAATCAATGAACATACAAACATGTTTTCTCTTAAAAAAAAACACACATTTAAAAAAGTTGAAGGGGGCAATTGAGCACCCTCAACTGCATGTGGCTCTGCCACTGCCCTGAGAATACATATTAGATTTTTTTGTTTTTATATTCATGAATTTGTTTATGTTTTTTGGAGGCCTAATAAGCCCTCCTATTTTTGAGTTTAGACCAGAGAAACCCTTTTGACCTTTCTGGTATCTAAAAAGGCCCTTTTCTTTTAATGTGGTGTTTGAAAAATCATTTTTCTTTTAACTTGGTCCCAATAACCCCTTTCGTTCCCCTTCCGTTAGTTCTTGCCATTTGTTATTTGAATTTCCCATATTTTCTCACACTTTTCCCAAAACGAAACAACCAAATTAACCTCTTAAATTCTAGATTTTCACTCATTTTCTCATATTTCTCTTTATTTTTTCTCACTTTTTTATAAGACAAAGAGTCTAATACCATATTTTCTCTAATCATAATTCTTATTCTTCTTTTACCTATAATAAAAAATTAAAAAGAAAAAAAAAACTAAAATATAATATCTTCTTCGTCATCATAATCATCACATGCTTCTTTTTTTCTTTAACCAATAAAATGAAGTGTAAAATAAAACAGAACTACAATTCAATAACATATTCTTTTTCTTTAATCCATAAAATCAATATGTAAAAAATAATTAAAAAAAAATAGAACCTTAAGCCACCTTAAGTCATCATCAAAGATAAAAAAGAGATGAAAAAAAGAGAAGAATTATAGTATAATAGTGATTGAATCTCAAACCTCCCTCTCTAATTCTTGAAAAATTTTAAGATAGATACAGTCTACCACGTTGGCATATGGACCAACCAATCATGAATTGATATGTAATTCTGGTGGTTATAAAAGACACCATAATTTAAAAGTGCAGTTATAAAACAGCCCCTTGAATTAAGAGGAGAATTCCAATATTACTCTTAAATTAGTTACTGAATGTTGATACGTCAAACTATGATTGGTTGGTTCGTAGTCTGATGTAATGAACTAATTCCATGTAAAAATCTCTCATAATTCTCAATCTTTATTTGGTTTTACAATTTTATTTTATGGTGTTAGAAAGAAAGAAGAAGAAGAAGATGATGATAAAGGAAAAAAATTTAGTTCATAAGATTAAAATAGAAGAAGAAGATGGTGATGACAATGAAGCAACATGAGGAGGTAGGGAGGTGGTGGCGGTGGCTGAAGGTAGTAGAAGGAAGCCAAAAATGAAAGATATAATGGAGCTTTTAGGAACTGTTAGGGTTCGGTTAAAAAAGGGGCTGATACGAGTCAAAATAAGGATACTAAGGCCCAGAACTCATGGGCCCTTAGAAAATGATCCAAGAAGACTAGGCCCAAGCACAACCGATGATGGGAGGGGCTACGACATGTTTCGTGCTGAAGAGACCCCCTAAGCGGGACCCACATCACATATTCAGAAGGAATATTCTAAGGACACATGGCAAGCTCCTATCTTAGAAAAAGTGTCTTACTCTCACAAAGGGACACGTGTCAAAGGATCACATGGGGATACGTGTCAGGACCTCATTTGGGGACCACTTCTACATTATTCGAATTACTCCAAAATGGCACTCTTGTAACAAGACAAGTGTCCATATTAAGATTCTCATGAACACTATAAATACCTCTTTGTGGCAAATATTTCAGGGTATATAACTCTGTAAGGTCCCGTTTGAATGCCCGCAGGATTTCCTAGTGTGCCTACTAGTTTATGGGTCAAGAAAACCGACTACGAGGGGTCAGATTATGCATGTTGTTGCAGTTTGTGGGTAAGTCTCATATTTGTGCATTCCACATGTGTCCGTCGATGTGCACGTGTGATGTGAAAAGAGTCGCCACCTAACTTTTATGAAAACAATTTTCTATGGTAATTAAGAAACCATTTTGTTTAACACCATTTTAGAACAAATTTGACATTTTTCCCACTTTAGAAAAGGTTTAGCCTCGAACCATAGTTGGATTTGGGGATTCTTGCTCCTATAAAAACATTTTTAGAAAATATTTTTTAATTTTTATAATAACTTTTGGCTTAAGAAAATATAATTTTAGTTAAAATCGGATTTAGTGCATGCATGAGCATATCACATGATGTATAAACAGATAATCATGGTAAGAGTGATGTATGAAACAAAATAAAATATGCATGAAAACCACATAAGGCAATAAAAATCAGAAGAAAAAAAAACAGGGGTCTTTCCTCTAACCCACTTCAAGTTATAGGGAAGGCACACATCCCCAAAGAAAGCAGTAAATTAATTTACATAATAAAAATGACAAATAATAAGGGGATGTCCCCTCCAATCCAAGGATCTGGGAGGAGCACACCTTTCTCAATACAAAACCTCAATCCAATAACAATAACAATGAAATAATTACAGCAATACAAACATGAAACAAATAATGAAAATAATAAAATAAAATACAATAAAAAGAAGAAAAGAAAAATATAAGTTTTGGAGTTGAAGCCGTTAGAAGGCTTGCCCGTGTATCTCTTTGTATGGGAATCAAACCCCACGTCGTTCTCCCTTCTTGCTAAAGGCGGAGGTTGTTATGAAAACAGTGCATGGTTTGATACTGTTGGTTCAGAAGCTAACATATTTTAACTTGTAAAATAGTTAACCAGATAGATTTTTAATTAGATTGAATTTTGATTACGAAAATGATTTTTGATTGAATGAATTCGCCTAATAGGTTTTGGGGCTTTGTTGAATTTAGTTTATATTAGAAAAAGGATTTTCATGATAAAAATTGCTAGTTTAGTTTTAGGGCTTAATTTCAAAGGTTAAAAGGGAAAGAGAATACTATACCCAATTTACCTTTTATTTGTGGGGTTTGGACACTGGTGGGTCTGATGACTTGATAAAATAAGAGTGAGTCTCCATTGTGTTCGGAGAGGACTAGTGTCTGTCTGTCTGAATTGGAACTGTGGAAATTGAACCGATGGACTGACTGATGAATGAATGCTTTTGATGACTTCTGAAGGTGGCTGGTGATTTT
>CAOJBK010486344.1:0-11206 GCA_948294925.1 Codiaeum variegatum | reverse complement strand
TAATAAAAGGATTAAGACTAAAACTTATGAACCCAATTCGTTTTAGAATCTTACTTGAATAATTCCAGGTTTAGACTTCTACTCTCGCTCCATAATCCAAACCCTAACTTAAACTAATTGGTGATCAAGCAAATTGTTTTTAATTGTTAATTCAATTCAATCAAACAAAATTTAAACCTAATAATAAAACTCATAGCAATTAATCATATAAAAACTATTTCATACTTCAATCTCTAGACAAAAACAAGTTTATTTCATGATTGATTTAGAACTCAACAAATTAACAATAATTCTAAGAGAAATCATTCTTAATATCTTTAATGTAAAAAAAACCCAGAATTAAAGTAAATGAGTTAAGAATAAACCTCAATTAAAAGCTGAAAAATCCCAATCTCCTTAGAGAAATTCAACTTCAATCTTTAACAAGAACTAAATTAATGAAGAACTAGGAAAATAATGAAGAACAACTAAAAACAGAATAAAATAGAAAAATTCTAAACTAATTCTCTCAACTTTTAATGAGGTTGATGGTAAGGATGATCTATTAATGGTGGAGAATTGTGTGTTTTTTATCCTTCAACAAGCTTGCTTAAATAATAAAATAAGTCGTTTAGAAGTTTGAAATCTCAATACCAATTTGACTTGAATTACAATTCAGAATTTGTCTAGAAAATCAACTTTCTCGCGAAAAACTCCCAATCGCACGACTTCAAATAGTACGCAATGTCCTGTGTGTTCTCGTTCTGCCCTGTGCTTTTTGAACTTGAAGAAGCACTTTCATACATAGACTTGCATGGGGTACGCACGGCCCAAAACCTCATCCGCACGGCTTATGTGGTAGCTAAAAATTCTAAACTCCAAGTTTGATTTTTCACAGAGATCGGCACGACCTGGAGGCTTGATATGCATAGCCTGTGCATAACCTGTGCGGTTAGACTCTTCTCAAATTTTCTTCACCATGTTTTCAATTCATTCAGGAACTTTGTTTATTGATCAAATTACTCATTATTTCCTGAATTTCTCTAAAACACACTTTAACAAACTCATCAAATTCAATTTATGGGAAAAAATATATCTAAATGTAAAGGAAATTTAAGTAAAATTTCATACAAAACAGTGGGTGATTGAGTGTAACACCTTAAGTTATTAGAATAAGATAGTTGATCACAAGAAAGTAATAAATTTGAAGTTTTCAATGGATTTGCCACTAGCCTATTCGGGATATCGACCGTCATTAATGCTCCATTGCTTGAGACATTTTTAAGAAGCAACTAATGAAAGTTACCAACTATTATGAAGCTGAGGTCTATTCTTTATCTCTCTGTCTACTATAATTTATTTGATATATGACATGCGATCTATTGTATCATAAGATTACTAATAAATAATTATGGAGTAAATTATAGTTCTGAAATATTTCCTTTGATTATTTAAGAAAGATTTAAAAGTTGGAGACCTAGGGGTCAAAAGAAAGATTTCCTATGATTATTTTAGAATTTGATGTTTTGTAAATTGCAATTAGATGAACCAAAGGACATGGTGGTGCCAATCTATTCAGGGTGACCAATGATGCTTTACCAAGTTATGACTTAAGCAAGTTTTTGATTAATTATATAAATATTATACCTTTCTAGTTTATTATTGTGCTTTATTTAAAATTTTGAGACAATTCATACCTATAAGGGAGAATTAGAAGAAAATTTAAGAAATCTAAGCCCACCTATAAGGAGGGTCCACATAAAATATTCTTGCTTCACCTAAAAGAAGGGTGGATAATCAAAATATACTCTCCTCACTTAAAAAAAGGGAAGATAATCAAAATATACACACCTCACCTAAAGGGGGGGGGGGTGGATAATCAAAATATACTCGTCTCGCCTAAAAGGAGGGCGAATAATCAAAATATATCCACCTCACCTAAAAGAAGCCCCAACACCCATCACCTAAAAGGAGAGTAGATGATCAAAAGATTCTCGCCTTACCTATAAGGGAGGTCAGATGCTTTATAATATTCTTTCCTTACATTTAACGAAAGTTGGACGACAATATCTATAAGGGAAGTTAATACACCAAATTATTAAGAGGTTTTATCTATAAAGGAAGCTAAGCGATTTACAAACTTTATAAGTTATAATAAATGGGACCTAATATAACTTCTTTGTTACACCATAAAGGAAACATGCTCGGATCAACTTGAGACTGCACCTAAAAAAGGCAACAAGCTCATCTCAACTCAACAAGCTCAGTTTAGTATAAAATCCCACCCAAGAAGGGGAGCAAGATCAGCCTAATGTGCAACCTCATTTGAGAGAGAGAGAGGGGAGAGGGGGGTGCTAAGTAGAAGACTGGCTTCCACTTAAGATAAGGTCAGATGTGAAAAACCCTTAAATTTCATTAAAGAGGTGAGATTAGTTTTAAACCATATCATCCAAGACCCAAAATTGGGTGTGAACAAACCTTGAATCTTACTAAGAAGGTGAGAAAGGTTTGAATTAAGCCAACTCGTCCAAAGATAAGGTCACATATGATTAACTTGTATAGCTCTTAAAGGGATGCGCTTGTCTTTATAATGGTAATTGCTCAAGATTCTCTACTAATGGATCTTCAAGGAATTAGATCTCCCTCAAGCGACAATCACCTAAGATTCTATGTCATAGATCCTCCAAAGAATAGGTGGAAAGCACTTAAGATTCCCTATAATTATTTCTAAAAAAAAGAGACTCACATAAGAAGTTGATGCCCCGTAAATAGCTTAAAAACATGAGAACAAATATCACCATAGATGATACAACATAAGATTAAAGAGTTTATCAAAAACATCTCCTAAGAACAATTCTCGAGTCTTTAACTCGGGTCTTATTGGAAGACATGTGATAGCTCCTGACCTAAAATAGCAACCCCAAGTGATATCAATAAGGTCACCGCCCTTAATAGAATGGCTAAAACTGACCTAAGTGTTTTGTGTTTGAGTTGGCTAGTATTAAGTAGGTAGATTAGGTCATCTTGAGGACCTCAGAATTATTTGAGAGATCAGAGAAATTTTTCCTAAATTATCTTCTAAGTATTTTACAAAGTAGGAGGAAATCTTATTTAATAAAGGATGTTGGATCTCATCCAACTTTTTCAAGGATTATACTTCCTAATTAATAATATGTTTTCCATATAGATTCTACCATATACTATTATAAATACCTTAATTATAGAAAGGTTTAACCAATCTCTTATTATTCTAACTGGAAACAAATAACTAATTTTAGCATCAGAGTGGTCCTTTAGACCATGGCATTAATCCCTCTAATAGTATTATTGTACAGGTCTATAAGCTCATTTAGAGATGATTGAAAAATTAGAAGTCATTAAGTCATACATTCTCTTAACATAAATGTTTTTTCCAATGACATGAGGAGTCAATTGGAACATTATAGTCCCAAACATTTTTACCCTTAAGGGAAGTTCCATTAGTTCATTCAACTCAAATGTTATCCGTAGCTCAAAGATATTTATCAATAGTAGCCTTATTCCACCGTCTATGATCCATTATATTAAGACTACCAAACTTCTTAGGAAGACAAACTTTATTCCAATTAAGTAGACTTTTAGTTTTTATTTTTTTTAATTTTTATTTATTTAAACTTAAGAAATCAAACTTTTCACATCTTTCTAAAGACGCGTACTTTCCCAAATTTCAAAAGTGTACTTTCTATTTTAAAAATTTTTTTAGATAGCGATAACCGACACATCAAAATTTTGTATTTTCATGAAACTTATTTTTTAAAGCTTAATTATAAAACTCAAACTTTTACACATTTTTTAAATTTATCAAATTCTTTCACTTTTAGTAATAAAATACTTAACGTTTGTAATTTGAAATTAAAATAAGAAATCTAAATAATCAGATCAAATATCTAACTAAAAGTGACACATGGTACTGATGACATGCTAGATCACCCTTATACATCAAGAAATTATAAGTATTATTGTAACTAAAAAGAAATTAAAAATATTAAATAAATAATTTCATAAAATCCTAAAAACTTAATGGAAAATTTTTTTGTCCCAGTCTCTCAATTTCGCTTTTTCTTTTGAAATCATTTTTTATTTTTATTTTTTTTCTATTACATAATAAATTTTTTTAAATTCATTTTAAATTTTTTAATAATTAGAAAGTTAATATGATGTGTCAACCTAAGTGGCAAATTTTGGTGCCACATGTTGGATTTGACCTTATAATTAGTTGGATTCCTATTTTTTTTTTCAAAAATTGCAAACGTTAAGTATTTTATTGATAAAATTAAAAATTTTGGATAAATTTAAAAAATGTGTCAAAGTTTGAGTTTTTTTTAGTGATTAAGCCTTTTTTTAATTATATGAATTTAAACTTAATTAGCAGGGTAAGTATTTTTTTAAAAGAGATTAATTAGTGATATAATCACAACAAAATTAACTGAAAACAAAGTTTTTTTTTTAAAGAATTCAAAAGAAATTAACTGAAAACAAAGTGTCTTTTTTTTTTAAGAATTCAAAAGAGGATTTCCCATATGCCTAAATGAAAAGGAACCCTTATATGCCTAAATGTAGAAGATGAGGCAGTTGGCGGATCCTCCAATTCCCATATGTAAATTATTCTTTCAGTACCTATATATTCCACAACTTGACATTTTGACCGCAAAATTTCAGTAATTGTTTCCTTAGGTCTCCCAAATTCAGTTCATACAGCAACATAATGAATCTTATTGTAACATGGCGGTGGTAGATGTAATTCTTTTCTCATTTTCTTTTCGCTTTCTGTCCTAGAATAAATTACCATATTCTTTTGTAGCGCAATAATTTTAAAAAAAATAAATAAATACTACGCTAATCCATTTTTTTAAAAGTAAAATAGCACTGTAGTCCTTATTAATTAATTTTGTTTGAGAAATATATCATCATTAATGATATTCCTTTTCTATAGTTTTTTTTCCATGAAAAAGAGTGATAGAGAGACCTTACTAGTTACACCAGAAGATCTCAACTAAATTATTACCTAAATAGCAGTCTCATAGCAAGAGACCCAAAACACAAATTAATTATTTACATAGTAAAGTCTATGGTATGAAATACCATAAATATCATGTAAGAGAAAACTAGCCCCATCCATTGAGGAGGCTCACTAAAAATATGATTTCCTAAACTAAGAGAGGACCCATGGTGAGTTAATCAATCAGCACAAAAATTAGCCTCTCTATAAATATGATAAGCTTTCACACTCCAAGCTCGAGAAATCAACTCCTTAGCCGCTATGACAAGACTATATTTATGATTGTGAGGAGAGTAATACTGCTATCCATCTCAACGAGCAGGTTAGTGACGTTCAAGTCCCACTTTAGTCTAAGACCAAAGGCTAGCCCCCACAATTTAGCCATAATGACAAAATAGGTGTCCAAATTTGCAGCAAAACCCGACAACCACACACCATTCTCAATCCTCAAAAGGCCACCAGCAAAAGCTTTCTTTAAAGGAAGGGTTAAAGAGCCATCACTGTTGAGCTTCTTCCAAGGATTCACAGGACAACACTAACAAATAAGGCTCCAACGTTTAATGGCACCATTACCTGCAGCCTCTAACAAGTCTTTAGCTTGAACAAATTCTGCAACAAACATTACAATGTTAGTGCATGGATTAAACACATCAGAATTATCCTCTCCAAAAAACCTCTTGTTACGCCAAGACCACAATTTCCAGTAGGTCATGGCCAAAATTAAATGCCACTCAAGAGTTGAGGGGTGCTGGGTATGAAGTTTCAAATTCGATCGCAGCCAACTATTAACATCATAACTGTAAAAAGAATTAAAGTGAGCATCATTAAATAAGAGTGCCTCCCAAAATGCTTTGCAAAGAGACAATCCCTCAAAATATGAATGATATGCGAGAAACAAGATTGGCAAGGGGGATCAGATGCTATATTTCTTCTAACTCCCTATGAACTGGTGAAGAGTTTCTTATGAAGAATTAGCCAAACCAACATACGAATTCTATGAGGGCCAAGCCATTTCCATGCAAGATCCCAAATCCTATTACTTTCCCCATAAACATTCTGAATGATGAAAATGAAGCCGATTTAATGCTGAATTTTCCCGTGATAGAGAGACCCCAAAAAATTGAATCCTTGCTGCCATTAGTAGTAGAATGATATATACAAGCAATAAATAAAAATTATGGCTAGGAAGAAAATCATTAAGACTCTGCCAACACCAATTTCCATTTCCATCAACATATGAAGCCACTGTTTGATCAAAATCAATAGGCTACTACTGTCCATTAAAGAAAGAAATTAATGGTTCTGTACCAGCCCATGCATCATGCCAGATTCAAACTTTAGAACCATCCCTCACCAACTAGCAAGTGCCTTGAAGCAGACAGTACCAAACCGTGCAAATTCTCCTCCACACAATTGAAGAAGAACAATATTTTAATTTAGAAGGCAACGAGACATTCTAAAATCCGTTTTTAGACTGAAGAACCTGAACCCAAAGGGCTTATTTGCAATTGATAACACCCCATACTAACTTAAGCATGAAAGCCTCATTAAGAGTTTTCAGGTTACAAAGCCCCAATCCACCTGAACTTTTAAGTTAGCCCACTTGAGACCATTTAATGAATGGAATCCCATGCTTCAAATCATTACCTCCCCATAGAAATCAAGGATAAATATGCTCGATCTTATAAAAATAGAAGCTGGAATCACAAATGTTTGCATAACATAACCAGATATAGCTAAAAGAACATATTGAATGAGTGTCACACGACTATCAAAGGAAAGGTGTTTCTCTTTTCAATTTTGAAGCATGCTATTAACTTTATCAATAATGTAATAGAAATCACTCTTTTTGATGTGGCCATGAATAAGGGGAACACCTAGGTACTTTCCAAGCTTCACCGTCAAATAAAAACCACCAACGAAAGATCGACATTGTTGGAAAAATAAACTTGAGTTTTAGCAACACTAACCACCTTACCAAAGCTTGAGAAAAACACATTAAACACAACAAGAATGCCATGAAGCTAGCTCGCTGATTCTTCAGCCTTAACCACAAGGTCGTCAGTGAAAAAGATGTGAGAGAGAGCAGGACCATTCCTAGTAAGGTGAATAGGCTTTCAAGCTTTGGTCTCTAGAGCCTTCAAAATCCCATGAGACAAATGCTCAACACACAAAGTAAATATGTAAGGGGATAAATGACATCCTTGATGAAGCCTTTAGAAACTTCTCCATTCCATATAACCTGAAAAGAGGAAGACGTTATACATTTCTAAATAACATCAACCTGCATAGAAGGTATCTGAGCTTCCTTCAGAGTGTTAATCAAAAATCCCAACTCAACTTATCATAGGCCATCTAAATCTAGCTTAATAGCCATAAGACCCTTACCATTATGTTTATTATATAGGGAATACACTACCTTCTACATAATATCGACATTATCTATACTATTTCGGCCCGAAACAAAGCTAGTTTGGGTATCCCTAATGAGATTTCCCATAACCAACTTCAACCTATTAGCTATGACCTTCATAATAGTTTTGTACATTGTATTACAAAGGCCAATAGGCCAGAACTCAGTAAGAAAATTCGGCTTCTCCACCTTTGGAATAAGAATTGTAGAGTTAAGTTTATGATCCAACTCACCTTCTTCGAAGATTGAGTTAAGTTTAGGATCCAACTCACCTTCTTCGAAGATTTTAAGGATAGAATAAAAATATCCTAACCAATAATGCGCCAAGTCTTCTGAAAGAAAAAAAAAAGATTAAATCCATCATCCTCTGCCACTTTCATAGGCTTCATATCAAAGACTGCTTGACGAACCTCATCAAAGGAGACATGATGGTTCAAGGCAAGAATATCCTTATTACAGAGAGAGCATAATTTTGTAATCATGTTGGGGAGCATTATCATTTGAAAATAGATCTTGAAAATATTAAATCGCCATACTGCGAAGTGTAGTAACATCAATTTACCAATCACTAGTCGAGTCTTTCAAGGCAACAATTCTATTTTTACGCTTTTTAGCCATAGCATTGATGTCAAAATAGCTCGTATTATGATCACCATGGTTTAAGCAGTCTATACGAGCTTTCTGAAACCATTATAGCTTTTCTTAAGAAAGAATATTCTAATAATCAACACAAATAGATTGCTCCAAATTGACCAGATGAAGGGAGGGATTCGCTTTTAAGGCTTGATACACTCCTTTCAATTGGTTCAACAACTTTCATTTCTAATAGAAGATATACCCAAATTCTTCTCTATTCCAAGCCTGTAATGTATCAGTTAAGAAAGAAAGAGAAAGAGAAATGTCACCAATATACGACCAATTGTCAGTAACAAGCTTCTCAAAATTTTCATGGAAAACCAAGGAGAAAGAAACTAAAAGGATTTAGGGGCATTAATCTAGATATATGAACATCAAGTATCAAGAAGAATAGGTTTATGATCAAAGCATACTCTAGGAAAATGCTGGACTGTAGCACATGCGTAACTCTGAAGCCAATTTTCAGTACAAAGAAACATGCATAGCCTTTGCATCTAGGTACCTCCATACCAAGTAAAATTTAGGCCATTGGATCTTATGTCATGAGTTCCAATATCATTGAACCAATTGAGGAAACTAGACTAACCCCCAACCTACTAGAATTTCCACCTCTCCTTTCATAATTAAAAAAAATAGAGTTGAAGTCATGTGCAAAAATAGTAAAGTGAGTAGAATTCTCAATAATATGGGTAAGATTACTCCATAAATATCCATAAATTTACGGGTTAGGACTACCATACACCACAAATAAGTTAAAAGGATTACTCCCTTGCCTCTTAACGTCCATTTAAATAAATTTCCAATCACTAGAAATAACACAAACTTCCAATGAATACTTCCATAACGGACAAATGCCCCTAGAAAAACCCCTAGCTTCAACCCTATGAGAGTAGGGAAGCCCAATTTTGTGAATAACATCAGCCTAAGATCCAGTAATTCTATTTTCCAAAAGAACTAGTAGATGACAAGAGTAAGGAGCCAAAAAAATTTCTAACAATAGAAACAAACTTCTTTTTAGCTGCCCCCTAAAAGTTCCAAGTAATGATTCGACAATCCATAAAAGTAATTTATGAAAAGGAAAGAACAACTTTAATCTCTCATATAGGGATCATCTATCTTTTCCTCACTTTCCTCAAAACCTTTATCCTCAGAGAAATAAGAGATGCCATCATCATCGGACCCTTGTCCTTCCTTAATAGAATTCATCACAATATCAATATCATTAGAACTGTTACTAACAACTATGTTCAAAATTTCCCTTTGTTGCTTCCTTAAAGAAGAAATAACTTTAGACATCAAATGCTTCCTAGGGATATGAACACCCACTCCCTTCTTGCGATCAGGAGATTTCTTTTGAAGATGAGCCAAAGTTGGTTCCTTTTGGCTATCAATCCCTTCTTCCATCACATTCACTATCTGTGTAATCGATTTAGCTATAATAACAATGGTGTGGTTTTGGCCCAAAGAAGAGGTCACATTTTCAATTCCATGAGGAATAACGGATGGGGTACTGCTCTTTAAGGAGTTTCCTTTATTTCTATCTTTTAGAATTCTTGCTTTACTCACCTGGGGTTGGTTCTTAGGTTCCACAATTAAAGACTTTTGCTGCACTTCACTAACCTTCACTTTCCCCTTATTACTTCTCTTTTTGTGTTGATGGTTGTTAGAGATTCCATTACACAAAGAAACATTTGGTTTATCATTGACATCAGGTTGAGCTGAATCCTCCACAGGCTGAATATCAGTAGTTGTATGATTCTCCTCATTAGTCTTCATAGCTGGAAGAGCATCAAATCTATTATTCCTGCTATCCGCTTTCCTATTGTCAACTAATTCCTTATCATTCTTTTTCCTTGGATTAGGACTTTTTCTTCTTGGAGCATGCATCCAATCCCTGAACTTTTCAACCATCTTAACCTGATATGTTGCCTCTTTTCTTTCAATATCAACTTGCATAGGATGAGCAACTTGAACTGGTTCCATATGACCATCAATAACAATAGTAGAAATATCATCCTTTTTCAACTTAGGACAGGAAAGAAGAAGATGGCCTATATAGCTGCATTCATAGAAAATATTGAGCAAATTCACATACTCAATTCTCTGTTCCTTTCCATTAATGAAAAATTGAGAGGTCAAAGGTTTAGATTTATCTATATCAATAGCCATTCTCGCAAACTTGCCACACATGTTACTTTCAGTTTTGTAATCAATACGCACAACTTCCCAAAATTTTTAGCTATTTTAGTGAGAACCCTCCTATCGTAGTAATGCAAAGACATATTAGGAAAAAGAATCTAAGCAATCAAGGACATAGGTTGGCTATTATTGGTAACAAAATTAGGGTTCATGGATGAACGGAGTGATAATGGCCAAATATAACCCAAGAGGCATTAATCAATGCACTGACATACTCTTGTTTCAAATCAAATTTAACAACAAAATAGTTTTTTTTTTTATATAGATCAATCACCTTATAAAACCCCGAGGGATTCCATAATTCATGTGTCTTAGAATATAATATCTTATAGCCAATCGATCTTTCCATCACTCGAACCATAACAAGCTGTTTCCAGGGTTTGGACATGTGTTTCATAGACTAATCAAATATAACCATGCTCAGAGTAACCTTTTCAGTTTCAACAAAGATACCCTCCCCTTTCCACTTAAAGCTTCTCTCCGTATCATTTTTAAGGGATGCATCCACATCGAGTATGTCAATCTACACATTAGGGTCTAAATTCTCATCGTTCATATCACCTTTGTCCATATCCATGCCATCATCTAAAACATAATTAGATCCCACTTTTTCAGAGTTTGAATCGTCATAAACTCTCACATCTCTATTCTCTAGCAACTTATCTCTATAAGAGATCAATATAGGTATTTCCTTCAATAGAGGAGGTTCTACAGATTCTAAGTCTTTACACAGATAAACTTTTTTCTTAGTTCTGTCTTTCGGTGGTATACATGGTGGATCCTTTTTTAGGGGCGTTCCTAGGGAGAGCATCATATTTTATTAATATGATATAAAAAAATATATATATATATATATATATATATATATATATATATATACAAGTAAAGTAAAAGAAATATCGATATGTCTTAATGCTAAAAGAATAGGGTTTGAAGTCAAT
>CAOJBK010486180.1:0-10320 GCA_948294925.1 Codiaeum variegatum | reverse complement strand
AACATAGTTTTATGTGAAAAAAACTTTTTTGTAATATTATTTTGTAATATTATTTAATACTAACATAGTTTTCAATACATTGACTTGGATGGAATATAATATCTGTTATTGAATGATGTTTACTATAAAATAATATATTTTTAAGTTTTAATATTTTAAATATCATTCACATTGTGTTTGGTTTAATTCCATAGAGGAATTCATTTGTAAAAAAAATTTTGTGAAATTAAATTAGTTTTGACAAATTTTATGGATTTAATAAATTATGGATTTAACAAATTTGTTACGTAATTAATGAATAACTTTATTTGGTCAGTAAATTAGCGACGCAATATTTTGGTCATAAATGCATTTTTTCGTCGCTAATGGGTCGTTATTAAAGAAAATATTACTGACCCAATAATTTAAATTACTGACCAAAAAAATTGGGTCAGTAATTACTAACCCAATTTTTTTGTCAGTAACGAGACAGTAATTAATTAAAAAATTTACTGACCCCAATTAATTGTTACTGACCTAAAAATTGGGTCAGTAATTACTGATCCAATTTTCGGGTCAGTAATATTTTTTTTTTTACTAACGGAGGAAATACTGACCCCAAATTGGGGTCAATAATTTTTTTTTGTAGTGTATATTATTTTTTAAATAATTTTCAGAGACAAAAGAATTTCCATAGATTGATGGAATAAGGTTATAATTTAACTAAAATAAAATGATACATTTTTAAGAAAGAAAAAAAAAACTAAAATAATATGAACTTTAATTAATTATAATTAAGATATTTTAGACAAATGAATTTTGAGAGAAAAGTTTACAAGGTTTGTAACGTGCGTAACAAAAATACAAAATTTAATCAATTAATTAATTATAATTAAGATGTTAGAGATTAAAAGAACTTTGAAAAATGATTTTTCAAAGTGTACATGATTTGTAACATGTGTAGCAAAAATATAATGGGATTCTTTGGTAACATGCGAAGCACGTTCTTGAAAAACTAGTATATATAAATGTGGTTAATAGGGGGATCGGCAAAATTACCTTATTAACCTCCATGTAGTCTTCTTAATTATTAGTTTATATAAGGTTATTATGGTAATTTAATTAATTATTAATTAAAAATATAAATTATAATATAATAGAAAAAAATTAGAAATATAATAGAAATATGATTATATTTATTTTAATTTTTTAATAAATTTTATTTTGTAAATTTTAATTAAGAATTAATTTATATTATATTTTCTTAGTATGAATAAGAAATTTAATCATAACATAATTTTAATTAGGAAATAATTTGTATTGCATTCTCCTATTACGATTATTGAATATGTACTTTATAAATATATACATAATATACTTTTAATCATTTTGTTTTGTCTAATTATATTTATTTGTTATTATTGGTTCTATTTTTTTTTATTCATAGTAAATAATTTAGATTTTGATAATAAAAAATTAACACTATTTGTTTTTACGTGAATTTTGGTTGATATTAAAGTTATTGTCATTAATTTTTGTTATGTATAATTATAATAATAATAATAATATATTTTAAGTTTTATAATTTATTATATTTATTTATTTTTGATAATTTTTCTAGGATAAAATAATTTCAGTTTTGATATGGAAAATCATCGTAAATCGATGGAACAAATATGTTTTTCTCTTTTTTATATATTAAAATTTTAATTAAATTTAAAATATTTAACATGAAATAAAAGTTTGAATAGAATAAGCTAACAAACGGATTCCTTGTCAAGAAATGGAATACTAATACAAAGAGATGTGTAAAATATTTTTTGAATTTTTTTTTATATATGCATACTAAATTGCAAATTGTAAATTGTAAATGAAAAAATATGTAAACTAACTCAAGTATTGATAGTATGTAGAAGTTATCCGTCAACTATTCATTGGTTAGAGGATCTTGATGCAAAAAACAATAACGAGAGTTAGGATCATGAACACTCGTTTTCTCTTCTTCCAAAAATGAACACCTGCAGGGGAGATCCAAAGTGAGTTAGGATCATAAGGAAATGAAGAAACCATATCTTTAAACCATAGCCATGTTATGTAGAAGATCAAATGCAATATGCCTACGCAGTCTATGGAGGTACTGTTGAAGATAAAATCATTATGGGCTAACTATAGACTCCAAGCAATGGCATTAAACTAACCAAAACTTCCTTTGTAAAGAACCAATAGTAAGGGCACACCACTGTACAAAGAACTCAGAAAAGTTGCTAGGTAACACAAATGAAAATCCCCACCAATTGAGAAAGAACGACCAATTGATCCAAGAAAAAGAGCAGTGAATTAACAAGTGAATAATAGTTTCACCAAAACAATGTCAAAAGACACAATAATTATAATTGATGGGACAAACGCCAATAGAAAAGCAGTGATCATTAGTGTTAAAGTGGTTAAGATAAGAAAACCAAGCAAAAAGCTCAACCTTAACTGGTACTAAGTTCCTCCACACAAAAGTAAGTTTAGGATAAGAACCATACCTATGAGATAGAAGCAATTGATAGCAAGATTGGACCGAGTAAGAACCGCTATTATTGGTTTTCCACCCAATTGAATCAGAATTCAATCTGGAGGGGTGATAGTGCCTCAAAAACATTAAAAGTGATCGAAATCAACTTGTTTTGAGAACAAGAATGGCCTATCTTACAAAAAGTTCCATAACCAATTAGAGATATCCTAATGGCCAAAATCAAACACAAAGCCCCATTTAAGTTTAGAGATGGAGAATGGAGTAGGGAATAAAGAATAAAGTGCTGAGGAGCCAATCCAACAATTAGTCCAAAAAAGAATAGAATAACCATTCCCAAGAGAAAAATAAATGTGATTAGAGATTAAAGTAGACAATTCATCCTTAGAAGAGATAATGCCACACCAAACATTGGAGAAAAGGACTGATCTTCTATCAGGCAGAGTCTAGGCCATGAACATTGTACTTATATCGAATTCCCTAATTCCATATGAATTAGTTAGATTCATCTAGCTTTCAGAGCCATTTAAACAAAAGAGCATGGTTATGGAGTAAAATATCCATGATACCCAAACCACCAAGTCTGTTAGGCATGGTAAAATAAGACCAGTTGACCCTATGAGCACGAATGTGGTCTCCACCACCTGACCAAAAGAAAGCCCAAATGTGTTATTTAATTTTATTAGCTATAATATTAGGGATATTAAAGACAAAGAGGCAGTAAATAGGTAAAAATGTAATGCATGCTTTAATACGAGCAAGCTTGCCAACCTAGGAAAGAACTTTACCTTTATAGAAGGCAAGTATACCACATATCTTATCAATGATGGGCTATCAAGTTGAAACTCTATTAGGAGAAGAACCAAATGGGAGGCCAAGATAAGCAAAAGGCAGAGCTACAACTTTATAAGATACCCAAGAAGTAATCAAAGCAACAATATCATTTGAAATAGAAACACCAGAGATTGGACTCTTGTGAAAATTAATTTGTAAGCTAGAAACCAAAGAGAAGCACATCAACATTCTAGCAAGCATAAGAAACTCCTCATTATTATGCATGGAAAAAAAGGGCATATCACTGGTGAACTGAAGATGAATGATATAGGGACCCCTATTAGGCAAGGAAATACCACAAAATAAGTTAAGATAACACATCTTGTAGTTAGAGCTGAAAAAGGCTCATATGTAATAAGGAATAAGAATGGAGATAAAGGAAAACCTTGCTTCACTCCATTAAAGAACTAAAACTCAGCCGAAGGGGTGACATTAATAAGGATGGATGCTTTCAAATGATCAAAGCATTCCATAATCCATTTACACTATTTACCTCTAAAACCCATCTCAATCAATACCCAAAACAAATACTCCTATTTCACAAAGTCAAAGGCCTTTTCAAAGTCTACCTTCCAGAGAGCATAAGGCAACTTTTTCTTCTTGTAGGTGTCCACAAGTTCATTAGCAACCATAAACCCTTCAATAATCTCATGACCACTAATAAAAGTTGATTGATTGATACAAATGAGATCACCCATAATAACCTTTAATTTATTTTCTAGAAGATTGGCAATAATTTTATGAAGGCCATGCACTATAGAAATTGGCCTAAAATCTTCTAAAAAAAACAGAGGAGATTTTTTTAGGGATAAGAATGATAAAGGCCTTCTTCATGTCATTCAACATCTTACCATTAAGCAAGAACAAATAAACCAACTGAAAAACATCATGCTTAATAGAGTTCCAAGTCCTCTTATAGAAGAGAGAATTAATACCATCAGGCCCAAGTACCTTGTCATAATCATAGGACCAAACAACATCCTTTAACTCCTTCATAGTAAGTTCCCTTTCAAGGTTAGAAACTAGATTAGAGGGGGGCCTCCTCAAATTAAGATAAAAAATAAAGCCTGACATAGGAAAAAATGTTATTAAAATTAGCTTGAAAGTGGCAAAAGAAAGCATTAGAAATCTCAGTAGTATCAATTAAGAGAACATAATAGAGTGAATATAGTTTTCCCCCTACCTACTAGTAGCATGAAGGTAGAAAAATCGAGTGTTTCTCTCACCAAGCCAACACCATTTAACTTTGGATTTCTGTCACCAAAAGCACTCTAGCTGACATAGGAGGTGGTCATGCTTTGGATGAAAATGACAAAGGTTATGTAATTCATTAGGTTCTAGATGTCTAGCTTCAACAATCAACTTAAAAATTATGAATTGCAGTATCTAATTGAGCAAGAGAAGAATCTAAGTGGCTGAAGTTGTCACGGTTCAAAACTAGAAGCCAGTTTTTGAGTTTTCCAAGTTTTTTTTTATCTCAAAAGAACAAGAAAATAATAATTTACAATAACTTTCTTTTTCAACATATTGTTCAAGATTTGCATTACTATTAACAAAATTTTAATTGATGCTTTTTTACACTTAAACAAATTACTCAATGTTAAAGTAAGTTAAGATTTTTTTTTGGGAAATCAAGCCGTCATATTCTCCATATTAATGTTGATTGTAAAGATTGTAATCTTAGCTATAATTTCCTTATATGTATTTTAATTAGGAAATCAACTCCTGATTTATTGGATAGGAATATTTAACCTTTATAATCAGTCTTGTATAAAAGGTGTACTATTGTATCAATGAAATGATTCAATTCAACCATATCAATTATCATATTCTTACATGGTATCAAAGCAGGAATAAAATCCTGAATACTCTCTATAAGTCACCATGTCTAACAATAATAATGAAACTCCACCATCATCACAAAAGTCTTGCCAATCAACTGCCATCCTATTTCTGAAGGAAACATACAAGCTGCACAGTGAAAGCAGAAAATTGGAAAAAAAAAAACAAACAAACGAACCCGTGAAGGTTCAAATTTTAGTTTTCAAAACTATTGTAAAATAAGTTTTCATGTGAAAACTCTTTTAGTATTGATGGTTTAGTTGTTCATTAAACTCTTTAATGAACATCTAAACCTAAGTTTGGAGCCATTAGCTCATTTAAGGATTCTTTAGCCAATTATTATGCAAAATACAATTATAACTTAGAAGTATCAAATCCCTTAACTCCCTCCTTCGTTAAGCTCCTCAAGTGTGAAGCCTCTAGCTTGACTCACACTGAAGCTTTCCTAAGGCTTGTGTCTCCTTCCTCTCCAAGAAGCTTGAATTAGCTCTCTTGGTTGCCCAAATGTTTTGGTTCTTCCTCCTATGTTGGGAACTTGAGACTCTAGGGATTCTTGGACTAAGACTCCTCAACACACTCCTTCACAAGGTTATAGAAGAAGGGTTTATGGTTGAAGAACTCTTCATCAAAGATAAATTCCCTCTCCCTATAAATGGTATGGTGTTTGGAACTTTTTCTCTCTACAACTCAAGTTTCTCTCCAAAACTCTTTTGAGAAAATCTCAAGCTTGAAGAAGATGAATAGTGCTAACTTTTCTTGTCTTAGGCAAAAAGATGATAAAGCCTACGATTTATACTCTTACCTCTTTTAATTAATTTTTCTTAATTTAAGGAAAAGTTAGTGGAAAGAAGAGTTACTTGCGCTAGTATTCAATTGACTAGTCAATTATTCAATTAATTAACTAGATTAACACAAGTAATTAGTAGGAATCACTTTAACCAATAATTAATCACATCTCATGTAAATTAATTGTTATTTATCTTGGTCCATATCATTTTAATCATGCATATTTGTATCTCATACAAACTATGACATAATTGAATTAATCACTTTATAAATTAGACTTCAAGGCATGCTAGCATCTTTGCAAATTTAATTACAAGTCTAATTTAATCATCATTAATAATTAATTAAAATTTTTAATCAATTATCAATATGATTTAATTCTAAGCCATTGGAATAGCTTTATAGTGTGTGACTTACTAGGTTCATGTTCTAATTAGCAATGAGATAAAGAAAACTCTTTTCTTTCCACCAAGTATGTACTCCACAATCCATACTTAGTCCCATAAGTCATGAGTGAAGTCTAGCATAACATATAATGACTACCTAATTATAAATGAATGTCGACGATTGAATAATTGACATTGCATAGACCTCTTGATCACAATTATCGTGCACTCGAATCCTTTCATTACAGATTCTCGATCTCAGCTTGGGTCATCGAATAGTCAAATCCTATATGCTAGATCATATAACTTCTATCTGGTTCTAATTCTCGATAAATCAATTTTTACTAGAGACTATTTCTATTGAATCTTAACTACCTTGGACAAGGATTTGAGTATCGAGAAAAACATGAAGTCTTAGGATTTCTTCCTTGTTTACTCGAGTTAATGAATCCTTTCTTGGAGATCACTTATCTCAACATACCACTGATTATGGCCACCACATGCCATATGCCAATACTTGGATAGCATCAATATGTAAGTAATAACAAACCTTAGCCACCAATATGACATTGACTAGTGGATGAAACCTATGTGTCTATCATCTAATGTCACTGTTCAAAATACTCATCTTATGAGAGTCCACGTGTTGTCATGACATCATGTGTTTATAGTATGAGACATACTACATTCATACCAATAAGTATCTCATACTTGTCATGGATGACAACAGAGGTGACAGTCTTTCTGGATTAATGATATTCCTACCAATAATCCTACGACCATAAACTTACTTTAAAATCTATGATAAAAAAAATATATCTCGATATTCCTAAACTCTTTGAGAATAGATTTTCTTACATAGTACTTATGGAACATATATGTGTTAAACACTAAAATGAAGGTAATCATTTAAACGAAAACTTATATATTAAATGCCAATATTGCATTAAAATTACAAATATATATATAAAGTACAAGCTCTAGAGAATACAAACCTAACAATCTCCCTCTTATACTAGAGCTAATCTAGAGCCAATCTACACAGTATCTAAGACCCATTCTTTCAAGATGATAATCAAACCATTGCTTACTCATAGCATTAGTCAAGGGATTTGATGTATTTTCAGCTGACACTATTTTTTGCATGGCTACATTACCTCTCCAAATGATTTCTCTTGTAATATGATAGTTCCTTTCTATGTGTTTGGATTTCTAGTGAGACCTGGGTTTCTTTTCCTGAGCAATGGCTCCATTATTGTTGTAGTAGAGAGGAACTAGCGATTGATGGAAGGAAACACTTCCAGTTATGTTGCTAACTTCTGAATCCAAATAAATTCCCTTATAGCATCTGTTGCAACAATGTACTCGGCCTCTGTAATGGATTCTGCAGTGGTTGATTGCTTGGAAATCTTCTAGAAAACTGCTCCTCCATTATAGGTAAAGATAAAGCCTGAGATAGACTTTCTATCATTGACATCTGAGTGAAAGTCAAAGTTTGTAAAATCATCTATCCTCAAGTCACCTCCTTCATAAGTCAAAACTAAATCCTTAGTCATTCTCAAGTACTTTAGGATAGCTTTGGCCACAGTCCATTGATCCAGACTTAGATTGGATTGAAACCTGCTAGTCACACTAACACCATATGCGATATCCGGCCTAGTACATAGCATAACATACATTAAGCTTCCAATTGTCAAAGCATATGGAACATTGTCCATGTTTTCCCTTTCTTCAGGTGTCTATGGAGACATCTTCATAGAAAGGTGGATACCATACCGTACTGGTAATAATCCCTTCTTAGAACCCACCATGTTGAATCTCTTTAACACCCTTTCCAAGTACTGACTTTGGGAAAGCCTTAATGTTCTCTTCTCTCTATCTCTATAGATGTGAATACTAAGAACATAAGTAGTTTCTCCTAAGTCCTTCACGCAAAAGTTAGAGGATAACCATAGTTTTACACTAGAGATTATTCCTACATCATTTCCAATTAATAAAATGCCATCCACATAGAGTATAAGAAATGTAAGTACACTCCCACTAACCTTTTTGTACATACAAGGCTCATCATCATTTTTTTATGAAATTAAACAATTTAATTTCCTCATCAAAATGATAATTCCAACTCCTCAAAGCTTGCTTAAGACCATAAATTGATCTTTTAAGCTTGCACACTTTGGAACAATCCTTGGATTTAAAACCCTTAGGTTGTTCCATGAAAATGTCTTCCTCAATGTTTCCATTAAAAAGTCAATTTTGACATCCATTTGCCAAATCTTATAATCATAGTATGCCAATAGCACTAATAAAATTTGAATGGATTTAAGTATGGCTACTGGAGAAAAGGTTTCCTAATAGTCAAACCCTTCTCTCTAGAAAAACCCTTTTACTGCAAGCCTAGCTTTAAATGTTTCCACTCTTCCATCAGTGCCAATCTTTTGCTTGAATTCTCATTTATTCCCTATGGGTATTACACCCTTAGGTAGATCAACAAGATCCCAGACTTAGTTAACATACATGGAATCCATTTTGGCTTTCATAGCCTCTAGCCATTTAGAAGAGTCTATAACTATTATAGCCACCTCCTAAGTAGTAGGATCAACAGCTTGATCACCATCAATGTATAACTCTTGTACATTACTATGAAGAAGTTTGTATCTCTTTGAAGGATGTGATACTCTACTAGATCTCTGAGGAACTTGTGTGGACACTATTGATCGGATTAAGCTCGTTGGGTTGATCAATTTCCATTTGATCAGTTTGTTGGGTTTCTTTGGATGGAACTTCATCCAAGGTTGCCTCTCTTCCTTTGCCACCTTCTTGAAGAAATGGTTTCTCTAGAAAAATGACATCCCAGTTCACAAAAATTATTTGCTCGGTTGGGAGATAAAAGATAGTATCCTAAACCACCTTTAGGATATCCAACAAATCTTCCTTTTAACAAACCTCTCTTCCAACTTATCTGTCCTCTGCTTTTTAATGTGTTGGACACCCCCCAAATCCTAATGTGTTTAACACTTAGTTTTCTACCATTCCATATCTCATATGGTGTAGTTGGAATAGATTTGGAAGGGACTCTATTAATGATGTAATAAGCTGTCTCGAGGGCATATCCCCATAAGGAGGTAGAGAGGTTGGTATAGCTCAACATAGATAGCACCATATCCAATTAGGTTCAATTTCTTCTTTCAAAAATACCATTTAATTGTGGCATACCGGGAAGAGTTAACTATGATATTATGCCATGATCCTTTAAGAAGTCGTTAAACTCGTACTCAAGTACTCGCCTCTTCGATCTGATCAAAGAGTCTTAATACTCTTTCCAGTTTGTTTCTCAACTTCTTGCATGAACTCTTTGAACTTTTCAAATGATTAATGTTTATGCTTCATTAAATACACATACCTTAACCTTGAAAGGTCATCAGTGAATGTAATGAAGTATAAATATCCACCTGTAGCCATTTGTGGAAATGGTCCACATACATCACTATGTATGATATCCAAAATTTCATAGGCTTTCTCTTTATCCCACAAAGCTAGACCTAGTCATCTTTCCTTAGATACAAGGCTCACAAGTTGGAGTAGGTTCACTTCCTATATTATCTAGGATCTCCATTTTCTCCAACTTTAGAATCCTCTCATCGTATATATGTCCAAGTCTAAAACGCCAAATTAATTTTGTATTATAGTTGGATTCAATCATGGCATTAATATGAGTTACACTTGGATCAGTTTTGTTATTGCCATTATCAAGATAATAAAGACAATCTAAAACATATCCCATACTAACAATTCTATTTTTAAAATAGATTTCACAAATATTATCTCTAAATAAAAGTACAGAACCAAGTTTAGTTAGACAAATAACATAAATAATGATCATGAAAGCTCTAGGTATATATAAAGTGTCTTTCAATAACAAAACATGATCTCTAGGATCAATAAAAGTTGTCCCAATGGCATTAGCTACAACAC
>CAOJBK010485405.1:0-15854 GCA_948294925.1 Codiaeum variegatum | reverse complement strand
AGAACCATTAGGCAACTAGGTAATGGATACATTCTAAGAGGTAACATCCTATACAACATGAACGTGAATGGAATCTGCCTCAGAAACGTTTGAGACGAAGAGGCTAACAAAATTATGAAAGAAATACATGATGGGATAGATGGCACCCATATGAATGGTTGGGATTTGTCTAGAAAAATCATGAACCAAGGCTAATATTGGCTCACCATGAATAAGGACTATGCCTAATTTTCCCAAAGGTGACATCCTTTACAAAAATACAATGAATGGCATTTACCTTAGATGTGTCTCAGACGAAGAGGCCAACGAGATCATGGAAGAAATCCATGGTGGGACGAATGAAATCTGCATGACTAGTTAGGCATTATCTAGAAACATTATGAACCAAGGTTACTATTGGCTGACTATGAATGGCGACTGTGCATGGTATGCCTGAAGGTGCCCAAAGTGTCAAAAGTATTATAAGCTCTATAAGCTTCCATCCTCTCCACTCAACCCTATTACTACTCCATGGCCCTTTGCTATTTGGGGTATTGATGTCATTGGCAAGATCTCACCAAAGTCTTCTGTCGGCCATGAGTACATCTTAGTGGCCATTGATTACTTCACCAAATGGGTTGAAGCTGCCCCTTATCAAGTCCTAGATTTAAAGAAGGTAGCTCAATTCATTAAAACCAACATCATCTCAAGGTATGGTGTTCCACATGAAATCATCTCTGAGAATAGCTCACACTTTCAGAAAAAAGTTGTTACATTTCTGAAGAAAGAAAAGATTGAACATCACAGGTCTTCCCCATACAAACCTCAAACAAATGGCACAATCAAGGCTTCTAACAAAGCACTAAAGAACATGCTCCAGAAGATGATCAGTAATCATAAAGTTTACCACCTACATCTACCAAATGCCCTCCTTCGGTATAGAACTACATACTAGAGTCCTTCAAAAAGCTCAAATCTCTAAACTCGACTGGAAATAAGCCTACTATGATCAACTCAATGCAATTGATGAAAAAAGGATGGAAGCTCTCCATTACGCACATAATTACTTGATTAGGCTTACCAAGAATTTCAACAAATGGGTTTGAAGTTGTAATCTTTAAAAAGGCTATTTAGTTCTCAATGAAATTAGATAAAGTTGTACAAGACCATCAAGGAAAATTTAGACCTCCTTAGAGTAGGCCATACATCATCAAGAAAATCATGTCAGGCAAGGTGTCATCCTGATGGACATTGACGACAATGAGGTTAACCATCTGACCAATCTCGATCATCTCAAGAAGTACATCATATAGTGTTTTTATTGTATGAGTATAAAAATTATCATATACTTCACTTTTTCAAAATATATTTTCTAAGGAGATAGGCAGGCAACCTTTATAGGAATGGTCTAAATCATTTAATAAAAATTAATGTTTTAGTCTCATTCTCATTTGGGCTCTTTAACATTGCATGCAAGAGTTAAGAAGAACAAATAAACAAATAAAAAAAATAATGAAACCTGCTAAGTTAAAAACCCAAACAGGTGGCTTAGGCAAAATTTAGGGTATAACCTGCTAGACTGAAAACTGAAAAGGCAGTCTAGGCAACAATTAAGGCAGCTCACTAAGTTAAAAATCTAAAAAGGGCAACTTAGGAAAAAAAATAAAAGCTTAATAAAATAAAATGTTTATTGAGGTCTTAATCATCTTTTGGAACATCCAAAACAAGATACTTAAGACAAAAAGTAAAATGAAATAAACAAAGTTTTATTTTCTAAAGTCTTATTTTCCTAAAATCTAAAACTCATACTCAACCCTCAATCTCAGTCAGAAGAGCAACACGCTTCTCCTTCTCCTTTTTCCAACAAGCCTTAATCCAAAACTCAAGATACATTGGAAGCTTGCTATAGTCATCACCTGGGATAGCCATAACCCTTGTACAGTCCCCAATCTAACAAGAGAGAACACCTCTAGCCACTAGGTCATTCACTGTGGCCGCTGCAAATGAAGGACTACCTAGGGGCACATCATGATCATATCACATTTGAAGCACTCTAGTAGCCTAATACCAAGTCAGGTACTGAAAGCCAAGCAGATACATATGTTTGAAACCTTGACTTCTTAGTATAAACCACTTGATAATGTACCAATCGGGCTTTCATAGCAAATCTGAAGGGCTCAGCTCTAATAGCCACCTAATCCACTAATTTTCAGAGCCAAAGTGAATGGTAATTTTCCTAGTACAATAATAAGTAGCAAAGTATTTTGGCATGTCAGGTCTAGAATGATCCTGAGATGGTCTCTCAGCCAAATTTGAAAGGGAAAAACATTAGTAAAAAAAGTCTCAAGGCATACTAAAATGGATGAGTAGAAAAGGGTTAGAGTACCTAAAGCAAAAGCAGACTGATAGTCTGAGGTTCCCTAGAGATGTAATAGCGATCAAGGCTTAACAGTGTTTCAGCCAAAATCATACACATAATTCACTTACCTTTACCCATTTGGAGTATCAACTCCGCTATCATCGCATCTCCCTGTCCAACTAGGCCCACAAAAATATAACCCACTATCAATGCAAAGGCATAGGCCTTTAATCTCTGAGCCATCCAAATGGGATCATCCTTTGATTCCTCCCAAAACATAAAGGCCAACACAGACAGGTCAACCAAATCATCTTTCACCATACCTGACGTAGCCTCTGTGCTCAAATCTAGTAACCTCTTGAACAAAATAAAGTAACCTACCCATTTGACTAGAATAATCAGAACAGTCTTGAGGGTCATACCAAGTAAAAAGGAAAATTCCTCAAAAGTTAGACAAATCTCGTCCATACCAATACCGAAACAAAATACATGATCAATAGGATCCCAAAACTATATGCAAGCATTTAGAAGATCCCAATCAATCTTAACACCCCTAAGAGTAGGTAAAGCTGACATACCATATTTCTCGAGGTTGATTCTCTGCACTTTGCTTAGCTTTTAACACCATTCATGCATCACATGGTTGAAAATGGGCTTCATGTTGTGGGAAAAAAAAGAAACTGACTTTTTCTACAAAATAATTTTACTTCCCAGTGATTTTCTAAGTCAAAAATCAAATTCCGTACTTCTATTTATAGTGGCACATGAATCAAGGCAAAAAAACTAAGTTTGGAAGGCTAAACACTTGAGTCAAGAAAAAATGCATGAGTTTTGACTTAAATGAATGTGTTTTGGCCCAAATGAATGCATTTGGTAGCAAATGTATGCATTGGCTACCACATGTCATGCAGTGATTCAGCCTATCAAAGTGATCCATTTCGACCCGATCTGATTCCTTTTCCGCTTGATTTTCGATCCATAATATTTTCAAATCAAATTTTCCAATTAAAATTGTCTCTGAAAAAGTAGAAATCACAAAGCAACAAAAATTAAAGTTTTCTTTCATAAAAATCAAAATTTGAAATACAAAACAAAAGTTGAAATTGTTTTTACAACAAAGCCCATAACTGGGGCCCAAATACAGTCCACATATAGAAATAAGTCATGCATCATCCTCAGGCCCCAGGCTCTTCGACATCATCCTCCTCCATAGGATCAGCTCATTCACCACGTCACCTGATGACTCTCCACTCTAGCCGATTCCTCTGAATGCTAATCTTAGAAAGCGAAGTGCTCAAACTTAACATAGCCCTTTGATGGTTGTCCACACCTAGGCCATAGAATAAATCGAGAATCTATAAAGATTAGATTGAAATCAGAAACCATCAAGTAACAAGTACTAATGAATTAGAGTTTAAAGGATGTACCGTCTCCGGATGCTGAACAAAGTCCACTCTAGAAACCCCTAGCAAGTAGTCATAGCCAAAATAGTAAACCTAACTAGTGCCCAACGCATACATATAGGAGATATGATTGGTAATTTGAAGCAATCCATGCCATGGTTGACTGGTACTGGCTGGCATATAGGACGAAGAAGCACCCATACCTGAAGAGTAGAACCATGGTGAGGTGTAGCCAGATGACTACCCCCACTACGAGGCCTTCACCTCATAGCTGCAGTATCTCCTCTCTAAGCTTTGCCATAGTCAACATGAAATGGAGGCATTACAACCATCAGATGGGATGTCACAAAATCTTGGTACTAGGCATCCACGAGGAAGTAGTCCTCCCAAGCTCTCCCGACTCACCAGTAAGCTTGAAAAGTACCTGACATCTTCTCTCTCATATGTGCAGAAGGGTCAACAGGCACAATCCTCATTTTTGTAGACTAAGCTATAACACACTCCTCGAGAAAGAACTCCATAAAAGAGGTCTAACCAATTAGAATTTACCTCAAGGTAGTAGTAACTCCAGTAGCACCAAGGTCCACATGCTCAAGCTGAATCATATATAAGGGTCTCCAAATGACCTGAAGTTACCAAAATAATAGTGAATCAGAGATCTGTCAATAGAATGGGTAAAAGTCATCATAACATACCTGAGTTAAAGTCACCAAAATGTGCTGATAATTAAAAAAAAAAGAGTGGCTATCCTACTCAATGAGCCAAGACTTCTTACACCACAGTCTCCCTATCAGAAAGGGAAGCTTGTTCTATATCATGATATTGGGGGCACTAGCACCAATATGGGTGAAGGATTGAAGATACAAAATAAAAATAGACAGTTCAACAAATTAACAAGAAGCAAACAGAAAAGTAAAAGGGTAATACTAACATCCTACATAATAGCAGTCGATGGAATAACAACCCTTACAATATGAGACAAGATGTCCATCTCTCTATAAGCCACAACCAGAATGGCTCCAGCCTATTCATACTCTTCTAGATCTCTCAAATCCTACAGAGAAGATAGGATCCCCAAGTCAGCCTCATTTTATAGAATTATGGAATACAGGATGATTAGCAAGTAAATCCTTGCACATTGGTCAACAATATTATGTACTGGGTCCATCCAGGACAACAAGTCAATCAAATTAGTAATGGAAATTAGTCCATGAGTATTGCACTCCAACCACTGCCTTAGCAAGTTACCCAGCTTGTGATGCTATCGCGATATCACATCAAAGGTAACGATCCTCCTCCCAAAGCATATCCCAGTCAGACACGCCCACTCAAATGGGGTCATCGTCATCTCCCCCACTGGTATATGAAAAGCATTGGTGGTCCGTACCACCTCTCAGTCAGAGTAAATATAAAGTTCTTATCTAAGGAACAGTCTACATCTAAACTCAGCCAGCTCGCCAAGTGAGTTGGAGTAACATATTAAGTGACAACCTCGTGGGCACCCAGAAAAGCTATCACATGACCTAAGCATGATTTACCACCCCTATAACTAAAATAGTCATCCTATAGTTATGCATTCAACCCCCATTATTTTCAATTCCTATTTTTACTACTAACTCTATTTTGTCTTTAGCACAAAAATGAATATGAGTGAAAGGTAAATAGTCATACCATAAAAAAAAATGATACAGAAAAAGTGGTATAGAAAAATAAAAAAGAGAGAAAATATTTACCACCAGGAATCCAAGCCAGCTCACATGTGCTTGACGGTCCTTTAGCAAATTCAAATTTGTGGGAGTGTGTGGCTGCTCTCTAGCCATCAGTCAGTAGTGTCCTACTCTGGTAATGGCACTACAATGAAATCAGATGGCTCAACATTCAAGTCAGGTACCTCACTAAGAAACTCCTCCATGATAAATCTAAGTTGCAGATTATTGACAATATCATCGAGCGGTGGAGCGACAAAAGCAGAAATTGCCTTTCCCTCCAATGACACACTCAACTAAGCAAATAGGTCATCATCCTCCCCAAAAATATCAACCAATATCATTCTAAAATCTTCTCACCAAATAAGAAAGGTAGAAGAACTTTGAAAGCTAAAGCTAGAAATGAAAGATGTAAGCGAAAATGAAAGCTTCAAGCCCTTTTTATAGGCAAATTCTCAACTACCGCATTAAATGCATTCATGCTGAGTAGTCATTTTTCCACAAACACGACTACTAAGGAGGGCCAGTTGTGAACCTTAATTTTTTTACCATTAAATTCATCTCATTAATATGAGCCCAATGGTTTAAACTAAGCTCAAATTAGACTTCAAACGGACCTAGAAAATCCAAAAAAACTGAATCAAATCGGACCGAACCGGGAACAGTAACCAAACTCAAATGACGCACGTGTTTTAACACAAATGCATGCGTTTGTAACAAAGCGCATTTGTTTCATCCCCTAGGGTTTTAGCATGAATTCCTATAAATTTAAACTTTTCATAACATCTCAAAGTTCTAGTTTTTTTGAATTCCAAAGCACTTAGAACTATTTTCTAAGCCTCCAAACACTCATAAACACCTTCTAAACACTACGAATTCTCTCCAATCGATTGAAATCTTCAGAGTTCCACAACAAACACCACAGTTATAGTCTAGACAGACAAACACCAGTGCTCTCCGAACACAACGAAGACCTGCTCTGGTTTCATCAAGCCCTACAATTCGCCGATTCCAAAGTAAAAAAAAAAAAGGTAAAATCGATAAAATATACTTTCTTGCTCTTAATCTTTGAATCACTTTGAGCCCTTTAATACTAAATTAAGGCATATTTATCAGAATTTAACTTTGAGCCCTTGAATCTAATTAAGGCATGATATACTGAAAATCTATTTTTCATAAGACCAATTCAATTCAACTACAAAATGAACTTAGGTAATAAAATTCATATTCAAAATAAATTTTATTAATCAAAATCAGAAATGGTTAATAGCCTTCTGATTAACAGTTTTACTAAATAAAACTGATTAGCTTCTAAACACAAAACCAAACCATCCTATTGTTATCAAAATAACTCCCACCCTTCGCGAGAAAGGAGAATGCCGTGGGGTTTGATTCCCATTCAAAGGGATACACCGATAAGACGTTTCATGGATTCAACTCCAAATTTATGTTTTCTTTTATTTTTACTATATTACTTCATTATTATTGTTTCTATTATTTAGTTCCATTTATTCATTATTGCAATTATTCTTTTTCTATTATCCTTGTGTTAATGTGTATGGATTATATTAGGGAATGTGTGCTCCTCCCAGATCATAAAATTAGAGGGTAGATCCTCTAATTTTTATCTTTATTTTGTGATGTCATCTAATAGCTTTCTTTGGGTGCCTTTCCTAGAACTTGAAGTGCACTAGAGGATGGACCCATGGTCAAATCGTTGTTTTACCACTTTATGTTTTGTCATGTGCATTATAACATGTTCATGCATTTATGATTATTATGATATCTATCCATGAATACATGAAAATCATATTTTAACCAAAATCCCTATTTTTAAGCCAAAAGTTGTTGTGTAAAAATGGTAAAAACTGTTTTTCATAAAAATGTTTTATTAGATCACGAATCCCCAAACCCCCTTTGGTTCTAAAAAGAACAACGTTTTTAATTAGGTAAAAATCATTTTTTCTATAATGGAGTTTTTCATAAAAGGTTTCTTAATCACCTAATAAATTTTATTTTCTTAAAGTATTAGGTGGCTACTTTGTACACTAATCACACCATATACATGCCAACGAACACATGTGGTTGCACAAATGTGGGACTCGACCACAATCCACGACACCATGTGCAATCCGACCCCTTGTGGTTGATTTTCTTAAGCCATTAACTCAAAGGCGCACTGGAAAATCCTGAGGGTCGCTTGGGCGGGGCCTCACAAGTTTGTGTATGGGTTGTTTATTCACCATGCTTCATGGTTGGAAGTAGAATTATCATATAAATTCTATTAGAGCTTAGGCTTTAATTGTTGCCCTCGGATGATATTTCAAACCATATTCCCTTAAATCAATCTCCTAGAGGTTTTTTTTCTTATGTAGGGGTCTTTTATAAGGGTTAGTTAGTAACCATTACGCCTAGATGGGCTTGTAAATACACATTGAACTTTCTATAAGATAGTATTAGGTCATAGGTCAGCTTCTCTATTAGCTTAGTTTAACTCAATTCCTTGTAGGACTTGTTGAAGTAAGATATGGATTTCTGAACTCCTGCTTCTTCCTTGATCAACATAAGACTAGCAACGTAAGGAGAAGCAAATGAATAAATTAGAAACTCTTCATTTGGAAAAGGTCAACTAAAGGCTTGATTTACAGTAAGGAAATTTTTTAGGCCTTTGAAAGCTTTCTAAAAGTTTTTATTTATTAAAAGGCTTTAGTAAAGGAAAGAATTTCTCTACAAACTTAGATATGAAGCAATTTAAAGTTTCTAACTTTCTTGTTAACTTTTGTACCTCTTTGAATTTTTTAATGGAGTCATCTTTAGGATGGCCTTTACTTTATCAGGATCTAGCTCTATCCCCTTTTCACTAACTTTATACCCTAAGAATTTTCCACCTTAGATGAAGAAGGGACACTTCTTGGGATTAAATTTTAGCCATATTGGCATTACCTTAAATAATTGCTCTAAGTATCTTATATGCTCCTTGATGATTTTGCTCTTCACTATCATGTCATTAACATAGGCCTCTAAGTTCCACCCAAGTTAATCTTTAAAGATTTTGTTCACCATCCTTTAGTAGATGACTAGTATTTTTTTTAGACTAAAAGGCATGGATGTGTAACAATTAGTGCCTTTTTTATGGTGAAATAAGTCTTATCACCATCTTTAATTTCCCTCTCACTTCACATCTAGAGAGGAGAGGTATCCATATCCCACCATTGAATACACCAACTTATTAATCATAAGCATGGGATATGAGGTTTTTTGGACAAGCCTTATTAAGCGATAACTAACAATTGCCTTTTTTGCAAACACAACCTTAACTAACCACTCTAGATATTGGACTTCCCTAATGAATACATCTTTCATGAGCTTCTTTACTTCTTCATCAATCACATATCTTCTTTCAACCCTTAAGTGTATCTTCTTTTATTTAAGGGATTTAAAGGACTGATCCATATTGAGTTAGTGAGTAATTACCTTTCGTTTAATACCTACCATTTCTATGTCTAAGTGAAGATTCCCTTAATGTTGACTAGGAAATTCTTTGTTAGCTCTTTTTCTCTATTTACCAATGTAGCATTAACCAATAGATATATTTGGGTGTTTGACTCCTCCACCTTGAAGCTTTTTAACTCTTCAATTGGCTTCATTCTTCGTTGGATCACTTTTTCTATTTTTATAAGTTCTTCTAGCATTCCTACTTCCTGAATTTTAAATACAATAGACTCCTCCTCTTCTTAATGGGTTCCAACTCTATGGCTTGATTGAGCTAGCCCATACATGTGGAACTATGTCCCATCAGGTGGTGGTATTGTCACTCTACCCCTCCAAATGTTTAATAAAGCATGCAAATCATATAATGAAGGCCTTCTTAATAAAGCATTATAAGACATTAGAACTCTGACTACCATGAAGGTGGAGATAAGATTAACCCTTTTTAGAGCTACCCTAATAGTAAATGGAATTTTTACTACCTCGCTTATAGGTATCTTTATTGAATATAGAGTCCTCATTGATTTTTCCACCTTGAAGCTTTTTAACTCTTCAATTGGCTTCATTCTTCGTTGGATCACTTTTTCTATTTTTATAAGTTCTTCTAGCATTCCTACTTCCTGAACTTTTAAATACAACAGACTCCTCCTCTTCTTAATGGGTTCCAACTCTATGGCTTGATTGAGCTAGCCCATACATGTAGAACTATGTCCCATCAGGTGGTGGTATTGTCACTCTACCCCTCCAAATGTTTAATAAAGCATTATAAGACATTAGAACTCTGACTACCATGAAGGTGGAGATAAGATTAACACTTTTTAGAGCTACCCTAATAGTAAATGGAATTTTTACTACCTCGCTTATAGGTATCTTTATTGAATATAGAGTCCTCATTGATTTTTCCAATTTTTCTAAGTCAGATAGTTTGAAGCCCATTCTTAAGTATCCTAGATCAGAGAAAAGATTGATGGAACTTCTATCTACTAAAACTCTTTGCATTATATAATTAGCTATTATAGGTTAAATAATCACAAGGTTCATCTTTCTTTGAGGCCTTACTTCTTATTTCTTAAAAAATCTTTTTATGTTATGGTAGAACATATATTATAGCTTTCTTAGGATCTAGCCAAGGATTTAGTTTGATTCTTAGTAATGGAAATTTATTATGGCCACAATGTAAGGCATAACAAGGTGTTTGTTGAGTCATCATTCAACACCTTCTTGCTCTTATCTTAAGAGAAATGCACTTCTCTGTCCTTTTGTTCTCAGACAGACCCTTTTTAGTACCTATGTTTGATCAATCTCCTAATTTTCTCCATCAGGGGTTTGTATTCAGTGATGTTATGACCATGAGTGGTGTAAAACTTGTAACATCTAGTTTTGTCCTTTAGCTATGGGCTTTATTTTAGAGGGCTCACCCTTTACCATATTGGTTTATCTTAGAAAGAGATAAGGACTACTTTTAGAGTTACATTTAGAGGAGTAAGCTTAGAGATATCCAAAATATTTCTTTGAGGACGCTCTTTACCCTTAGGATCAGCTTTGCTTTACTGTATTATTTCTGACCTTTCGTTGTCTCATTCCTTTTTGCTTGACTAACTTCATACCTCTATCCCTCTTTTATTTGTAAATTGGCTTATTTTGCTGGCATCATCTTCCCTTTTGTATTTTTTGGTAATTGCCATTTCATCGTCTAGGGTTTTAAGGGTTTTCTTGGTAAATTCTTTGGATTAATCTATATAGCTTATCTCATTTTAAAAGGCCACTTCCCTATTTCAACTTTGTCACTTTTTAAGTCCTCAGTATTAAATCATGAAAAGTAATTCCTTGAGGATTCGTCTTCTTTTTGCTTCACTTACTTAAGTGCTTGCATTCTCATTTCTACAAGTATATAGGCAATGAAGTGATTAAAGAAGCTCTTTGCTAGTATCCCAAAAGCATATATTCTTTCCTTTTCAAGGCCATTGAACCACCCGGTGGTTGCTCCTTCTAATAAGTCTCTAAAGGCCCAACACAACATTTCATTGTTAGTGGTTTGGAATAGACAAGAGCAATGATTCGGAACCATCAGTTTTGGTCCATCTAATTCCAAAATCTCTAAATTCTAACTCTTTATTGGCCCTTAAACCCTACCATTCGATTATAGTTCAAATTTCGATCTCGATTCCAATTTCACATATGATTATAGTTACAATTATGATTCTGGTTCTATACAATTTCAATTTCGGTTATGGAATAGCTATAAATAAATTTTTATTTTATTATTAGAAATTTCATATATATATATATATATTGTAAAAGATTATAACAGCATATATATGAAAGATTATAACAGTATATAAATCTTTTCACAGAGTTTTTCTGGTGTGGAAGATCGCAACAAGGTGCAACCATAGAGCATACAACTCTGGTCCTTAAAGATATAATCTTTAAAAATATATACAAATCTTGCTACTTTATACAAATGGAGATATATCAATGTCTAACTGATGAGAGAGGGATTATAAAAGAGCTATACAGATAGGGAAGGGAAAGATAAAAAATGAAAGGTGTCCTCCACAAATGGATTAAGCCTCCTTTTATAGGAAGAGGAAGGCTATACAAATTACTTTTTTATCCTTATCATTAGTGTTGACAGGGAACAACTTTATTCTTCTTCATGTGGGTTAGCCCACGGTCTATAATGAGGGATTCTTTTACTGTGTAGAGTAATATCACATGGGTTGGCCCATGTGTCTTTTCATGACGGATAGTTTTAATAACTTCACATGGGTTGGCCTATGTGACCTTCAGATGGCAGTCTTTATGTGATTGCTTTTGTTCTTTATAGCTTTAATCATAATTTTACTTTATGTCCCTAATTTTTGCCTAACCAATCAGATGGATTGATTAGTGGGATTTTTCTTTCTTTTTTCTTTTTCTTTTTCTTTTTATCTTTTTCTTTTTTATCTTTTATCTTTTTCTCTTTTTTTCTTTTTCTCTTTTTTCTTTTTATCATTTATAGGTGGAAGTATACTAAGATAGTCATCTTCATTAACTTGAGCATAGTTTATATCAGAGGATGATTCAGACTCATAAGATGAGGATGATGATGATGATGTTATTTTCTTTTTCTTGTGTAGGGCTTTATTGGAGGATGATTTAGAAGAAGCAGCTATACTCTAGTCATCAACTGTGGATTTTGATTCCACCATTTCTTGCATTATGGCCATATATTCTTCTTCTGTTTTAGCAACAGCTAATTTAGCTTGGGCTTGGGCTTTTTTAGATTGGAAAAAGGTTTGTTTAGGAGATGGGCTATGGGCTGTTTTACTGATATATATTTGAATATCCATTTTAGTGGTTTTATTTATGAAAGAACTCCACCATTTTACCTTTGATTATCTAACTAAGAAGTTGCAAGGAAGGGTTGCAATAGATTCAAAGTCAAAGAATCATTTGTATCAAAGAATCATTGGTAAACCCAAGGAATATAGAACTTTGTACAAAAGTATAGAAATGGGGGGTATCTTTTATCATATGTATTTTGAGAAAATTTGTAATCTTTGCCTCATCCACTACAGATAATGCAAAGGTTACAAATTTTCCATCTGTTAAATATGCTACTTATAAAGAAGATGAACCCAAACTCGTTTCTCATACCATAATAAAACCTAGGTTTTCCACTTCAGATATAGCTAGTACCAGTTCTAATATAAGCAACATCGATTATACTAGAAATATACCTCATCCCATCTATAGACCACCATTAGTTCATATAAGGTCAAATTCTGTAAACATAGAACAACCAATAGAACAAAATAATCCTCAGGATTCACCTCCTTCACCTAAACCCTCAGCTATAACTGAAAACATGAGACCCAGAGAAATATCTGTTATAGAAAGAGAATTTCTTTTTGATAAAATTAAAGTAAATGAAGAATTTTCTTCAGATAAAAATAAACAAAAAAGAGAATGGATTTTATCACAATTCCCAGATATATAGATAGCATTTTATTACAACATGAGAATTTCTGTAAAACCTATGAAATTAATATGTCATTTTATGATTGATTTAAAAGAATATTTGCTATTGAAAATAAAATAAAATATTCTTATAAGAAAACACAATAATCAACACAATAATTTATAAATCCCATCACTTCTAGAAATAAAACCCCTGAATGGAAAATAAATAATAAAACTATCCAATCTGAATATCCTCCTAAACAACATTATGCCTTTAAATATGGAAATTCAGAAGTTATAGCCTCACCAATTAAAATACCAGAAGAAAATGATGTTGATATGCGTATTTTAAAACAAAATAATTATACTAATGTATATTTACAAGCTATAGGAAACTAATTAGGTCGTATAGAAAAAACTATTCAAACTGAACCTATAGTTCAAAAATCCACAGAATTAAAGCTTAAAACCCCTATTTTCATTCCTTATCAAGTTTCAAAGCCTAGCCTGGAGCAATTTAAGTCCAAAGACTTAGATTTTGTTAAGGCTATTAAAGACTAATTAAGTAAAATAGAATCTACCTCTGATTCTAACAAAGTTATTCCAGAAAGCCCTTTAAGATCTGAAACTATAGGTGTTCTAGAAGAAGATATTAAATCTATTTCAGAACAAGAGGATAATTGCTCCTCAGTAAATGATGATATAGAAGCCTTTGGAAAAACAGTATCCCTATAGATAAATCCTATAACTAATTATCAACATATAATTCCCCTTGCTCCTGACCTAAGATTAGAACAAAGGCTTATGGCTTTAAGTCAATTTAGATATAATGCCACTACTATATATGAATGGAATATAGATAATTTAGTAGCTTATAAGATTCTTGGAATATTGCAATAGATGACCATGGCATCAAATGCTTATAGAACCCAGGATGGAAGTGGTGATAGAGCCATAGCAGAATTACTTATAGCTAGTTTCACTGGCCAATTAAGAGGATGGTGGGAGAGGCATCTAAGTGAGCAAGAAAAGTTAGAAATTTTAAATTCCATAAAAACCACTGAAGATGGTACCCCTATATTAGATCTAAACAGTTATACCCAGGAGGATGTTGTTACAACCCTTATTTTAACTATTTCATTACATTATGTAGGAGATCCTACCCATATAAAGGATAAAAATGCAGAATTGCTTAGCAACCTAAGGTGTAAAAAGCTAAGTGATTTCCAGCTATATAAAAATACCTTATTGACTAGAATAATGCTAGGGGATGATTCTAACCAACCCTTTTGGAAAGAAAAATTTTTAGTAGGATTATCCACATTATTAGGAGAGAAGGTTAGGAGTAGTATTAAACAAGAATATTAAAACCCTATACCTTATGATTGGTTAACTTATAGTTTATTAATCAGTATAGTACAAAAGGAAGGATTAAAACTATGTCAATATTTAAAAATACAAAGAACTTTAAAATGGGAATTAAAGGAAACTATGTCAGAATTAGGAAAATTCTGCCAATAGTTTGACTATAACACATTTAATTTCAAAAACACTAGTTGTAATGGCAAATGCAGTAAAAGTTCTAAAAAATTTTATTAAAAAATCTTATAGAAAATCTAATAACGAAACATATTATAAATCCCCTAAAAAAATTTAGAAAATTTAATAAAAAACCTAATAAACCATCACCTAGAAAAAATTATAAGTCTTATAAAGATCTAAAATGTTTTAATTGTGGTAAAAAAGGTCATACGCAAAGATTTATAAATTCAATAAAAATTAAATGAGTTAAACTTAGAACAATATGTCCTAGACAAAATCTATGAATTATATCTTAAATCTGAAGCAGAAACTTCTAAAGAAGAAGATCAAATTGATGAGATTAAAAGTTCCTCGGAAGATTCTGATTCTTTGACAGAATCTAGTAAATCTATAAACATGTTAACTAAATATCAAGAAACAATTCTAGAAACCATAAAACACTTAAATAACCCTAATCTTCAAAAGGAATACATAGGCAAATTACTAGAATCCTTAAAACCTATTCCAGAAACTAAAACACTTGTTTTACCCATAGTCACACCAAATATATATGACTTAAATAAAATCTTAGATAAAAATAAAAAATCACACCTATCAAATAAAATGTCTATTCCCCAATTATATGAAGAACTAAAATTGGTAAAGCTGGAAATAAAGGAATTAAAAGAAAAATATGACAAGGACTTAAAACTAATAAAAACACTTTTAGATAACAAAGCTTCATCATCTTCATCTGAAGAAGAAGATGATGAAGATGAAATAGAAGAAACTCCTAAAAACGATGATAATTTTATTAATGTTTTACATAAAATCACTTCTAGGAAATATTTGATAAATGTGACATTAATGTTTTCTAAAGAATATAAAGTGGATATAATTGCTTTATTTGATACGGGTGGAGACTTAAATTGTATAAAAATAAATTTGGTTCCAAAAAGATTTCATTTAAAAACAAAATAAAAATTAACTACAGCCAATAAATCCAAATTAAATATAAATGGTAAAATAGAAATATCTATTATTAATGACAATGTTGGCTTAAAAAATATTTGTATTCGTTCAGATAATATCCACCAAATGGTGATCTTGGGAACACCCTTAATAAATTTAATTACACCTTATTGAACTATAGATCATGCAATTATTTTTAAAGCAAAGAATAGAAAAATAAAATTTCCTTTTGTAGAAAAACTAGATAAGAAAAAAATATATTTATTAAGAGCTCATTCCATCTATGAATATCAAATAAATACAATAATAAAAACCAGAGAATTTCATCTCTCTCATTTAAAATAAGATGTACATTTAAAAAAAAAATCTTAGAATAATTAAATACAAAATATTTTAAAACTAGAATAGAACAAATAAAAGATCTTATAGAAAATGAAAATTGTGCTGATCTTCCTAATGCCTTTTGGAATAGAAAGA
>CAOJBK010484732.1:0-17511 GCA_948294925.1 Codiaeum variegatum | reverse complement strand
AGTTATTCCTATTAAGGACATCTTGTTCTTGAAATCTTGTGTTGGTAGCGTGCATAAATTATTTCAATATCTCTCCTAAATCACTTTCCTTCGGTGGAGGGGCTCGTTGTTGAATAGGGGCTCTTGGCTAAAATCCGGGTGGAGGAATCCTCTGCTTATTGTTATTCCTCCAGGAAAAATTGGGGTGATCTTTCCACCTAGGATTGTATATGTTTGAATAGGGGTTATATCCTCCCCTCTGCCTATTACCCATATAGCTGACTTGCTCCTGGCCCCCACTTGAGCCGCATGAGCCCAAAGAACCCAGCATGTTACACTCATGCACTTTGTGGTCACCACCACAACTCTCACATATCAGCACTTGTTGCCTCGAGGTTCTTGAGGTAAACACATCAAACTTCTTATTCAAAGCTTTAATTTGAGCTGTTAGAGATGTGACCGAGTCAACGGAGTGAATGCCCAGTGCCCTTAGCCTTGGTTGATCTCGTGGGTTGGGTAACCACTGATAATAGGACCTGGATAGTTCTTTAATTAGCTTCCACACCTCCTATGGGGTCTTTTACTCTAATGATCCTCCTCTAAATGCCAACAAAAGTTGTCAATTGTTATAATTGAGACCATTGGTGAAGCTTTCTACTTGCTGCCAAAGCTCAAACCCATGATGAGGGCATCTAAGTAGCAAATCCTTGAATCTTTCCCAACCTTCATAGATTGATTCCCCCTCTGGTTGTGCAAAAGAATAGATTTCTTGATGGAGCTTGGCGGTCTTTGCTAAGGGTGAAAGTACTTCTCATGAAAAGCTACGGCCAATTGCTCTCGAGTTGTGAAATGTTTAGAGGGAAAAGACTTCAGACACTTTTACAGGTTGTCCCTCAAGGAGAATGGGAACAACCTCAGCTTAATAGCATCTTCTGACACCCCATTCATCTTGAACGTATCACAGATCTCAACAAATTCATCCAAGTGGGTGTACGGGTTTTCATGAGCCAAACCTCCGTATTGACAGGAGTTCTGGATCATCTGGATAATGGCTGGCTTGATCTCGAAATTGTTAGAGTCCACCGGTGGCCTTCTGATCGGACCGTCAACATCATTCAAATATTCTCGGGTGAAGTACTGCATGGTTCTTCACACGTAAGGATCATTGCCATTCCTGTTTCCATTTCCATTGCCACTCCTATGGCATCCCTATTCCTGTTGCCACCAATATTTTTTCGACCCTAGTTTCCTTCCATCTCTATTTCAGGGTCTTCTATATTCACTTTTAAGGTACCCTCTTCCGACTCTTGAATCGACAAATTATCAGCTTCTTCCAGAATTGGATCAGCTCCTTCCAGAGCTAACCTCCTTTGCTGCTACCCAATCCATTGAATCTCAGGATTATAAGGGTACAAATGAGATGGATTAGCTCTAGTCATGCACTAATCTGAAATGAGATAGAAGAAGAAACATAATTAAATATAAAGAAAATAAAAGTCTAAATCAATAGCTTTGGATTTATTGTTAATGTTGATCGTAACAAAACACAAACAAATCCTCGGCAACGATGCCAAAAACTTGATCGCGTTCAGCCATAACACCGCAAGTGCACGGGATCGTATCAAGTAGTAAAATCGACAAGTCCCAGTATTGTTCTCTCAAGGGGTTCGTTGGTTTAATCGATCAAGCACCAACTCAACCTCCTAATCTATTATCTAGCTCATAATAATCATTGGATTTATTAACTAATTTTTAACTAATGTAAACTTCAAAAACTAATCTCGCACTTAACAAAATTCTAAAGGCATTGAAAATCAAATATGGAAATTAACTATGGACTAAAGCATCTACCTAGACTTCAACTCTTATTAACTCAAATTGTACGTTCAATCAACAAACCAACGAATATGTCAATTAATCATCAAGTGGGATTTTTCATAAAACTAGGTTCAAATCTTTCTCAAGCAATTAAACCCCTAATTTTTAAGTAATAGGAAGGGAATCTCTTCTCAATCCTATTCAATTAGAAACAGCATGAAGAATTAATGAAAAATATAAAACCTATGTGCCTGTGCATCTATCTCTAGCAAACACAACAAACCTATTAAGCTTTTGAATGGTCTAGGTATAAACTTTCGATCTCTAGTAAAGCCTAAACAACACAAATCAAGAACAAGCTTGCTATTATCATTGATTTATAGAAAATAAATATCAAAATCGAAACTTGATGAAAAATCTAAACATTCATTAAATAAAAATGTTGATCAATCTATACAATCGAGTAATACTCGTTTAATCTAGGTAGACAAGTATATTTAGTTCACAATCAAAGAAAAAGAACAAGAAAAATAGAAGAAAGTGAAGAAATCCATGGAACCCATGAAGACCCAATGAGATTTCAACCAAATCCTTATAATTCTTGCTTTAATTGAGGATGATGATTCGCAATCCACCATCCAAAACCTTCCTTGATCTCTTTTTCTTAGATTCTCATCTCTTTTCTACAAGTTCTAGAGCCCTATAACGAATTTGAGTGAAGTTCGGCAAGAGTTCTGGCCAGAGTCCTTTAATTCTAAAATTTCCAGCTCTTTTATAAGTGTCAGAGTGCTGTTACAGGCGACTCTCACGACCCCTGACAAGCCTCTACAAGATTTTCCCTTGGATTCAGAAGAAGTAAGCTCTCACGATCCCTCTCACAGTTCGTGACGGGTCCCGTGAGAAGCTACTGTTTCTCTGTGTCTATTTCTTGTCTTCTCCCATGGTCTATCTCGTCTCTGTCACGACCCGTGCCGCCAGCCATAACAGACTACTTCCATGCAATCTCAAGAATTCTCACGGGTTGTCTCACAGGCCGTGAGGTAGCCCCGGGCCTTGATTTATCGTTCAGTTTTCGCACATTTTCTTGGTCTTTCAAGCCCGAACCTTGAAATATTTCCTCCTAGCTTCGAAATCTAATTGATTACTTAGAAATGACTGAAAACACTAGAACAGACACATTAAATTTAATTTAACAAGTAAAATCCATCAAAGAATATAAGATAAAATAATGTATAATTTGCTAGTTATCACAGTTTCATTGGGAGGCATATGATTTAGTTGGACCTTTTAAAGCCTTGAATCGGGAATGTCCCTTAGATGCTTCGAGTTTGGAGGTCTCCCGCTTGGAGTGGCCCTTGCTTGCCTAGGACCCATGCTTGGAGTTGCAGAAGATCTCGCCGAGGGAAATTGCTCTATAAGGGGGTTGGCAGTATCAATAGCAGTTGAAGATTACAGGATTAGAAGGATATTTTATTCCCTGAACAAGAGGGCTTGCCATTCCAAAGGGGACAGTCGGCAAGGCTAGCCATTTTATTTTAAAGAACTTTGAGGGGAAACCAATGCTCTGAAATAATGAAATTAGGGTCAATGTCTCTTCCATCTTCCTTTAATTTTTTTATTACAATGGTCTCTAAAAAGTGACTATTTGTCTATCTCGGGTAAAAGTAGCATCGGCAAATGTGTGGACCTTAACATTTCATGAATAGACTCCTTAATCTCTTTATATTTTAATCGCATTAATTTAGCACTTAATTTTATAAATTTTGAATCAAATTTATACTTTAGATGTCACTTTTTTTGAATCTCAACTGTGCGCCTAATTTTTTTTTTATTTTACATTTCAAATAATTAAAAAAAGAAAAGGAAAATAATCCATTAAAACCTAGCTTCTTTTCAAACTTTAACGTGGTACGCAGCCATTTTTTAAAAAATAATAATAATAAAAGTCGTACACAGCCATTGAAAACCAATGAATAAGAGATACTAATATTTCTTTGTCCGTTCTGTGAAATTTTATTTTATCCCTTTGCATATCAGAAAGAGAAGAGAGGGGGGAAAATGCACGAATTCTGCTTCCCCTACGGAGTGATTCTAGTGGTGGGACGAGTAATTGGGTACGTGAAGAAAGGAAGCATGACATCATTGGGTGGGGGTGTAGGCACTGGATTACGTTGGTTATTTGAGCCTCAGCTTTTTTAAAGGACAAAGAATTTGTATTCTGCTTTGCCTCTTGAAACTAGTATGATTTTTTTTCTTTTGCTTAATTTGCTTTGTTTAAGAACTTATAGATCGCGGAGGAGATATTTTGCTCGATTCATTTAACATTTGATTGGAGAAGCTTAATTTATGATTTAAGGTAAAATTGAAATGTGATATATTCAGTAGTTGGGTATTAGTGGGTTATTTTCTTTTCCCTTTGTTATTATTTGAAATGTAAAATAAAAAAAAAATTAATATTACATGTGAGTAGTCGAGATATCAGAAAATAACTAACACCTAAATTAAAGTGGAATCCGCTAATAGTTCTATTAGAAAAATTTAATACAAGTGCAAATTTAATTCAAATTTCATAATGTTAGGTTCTAAATTGATACGATAAAAATATAAATAGACTAAAAGATTCATTCTTAAAATGTTAGGAGTCAATTTGAGCATTTTTCCTTTATTCTTTGTTGGGCTTGATATACTAGATTTTACAAAGTGTGGATGTGTATGATATTTTGGTTCAATAAAATTTTTCAAATTTATGAATTTGTTTCAAGTACTCAACTCGAGGACGTTATAGGCTGATGTTTTGCATAGGAGGAGGTTTGTCAATGATTTGAACTAAAAATTGTAACCTAGACCACATACAATAAACTCCTCAAGCAAGGCTCCATCAATATACCCCTCCGATCATGTCCATAACCTAGTGGTTATGCAAAGCTTGCACTCAAGGTCCCTAATCTCTAGCTCCTTAAGCCTAAGGTCGTGAAAATCCCAAAGTTGAAGGAACTAGGTCTTAGATACTACAAATTGGCTAGGAGAGAGGTGGTTAATAGAAAAGGAAGTCGGACAGGGGTACTCCTGACGAAGACCTAACTATCGAGAGCACAATTGTGGAGAGTATACTTCGACACCCCCTTGAAATCAAAGGAGGTGCTAACGAGAAAATCGCAAGCGATGAATGCGCTTGCCCAAGTATCAGCCCACTTAAGAACAAGTGGATCGCTAAGGGGAAGGTTACTCTTAAGACTGATTAACAAAGACCAGTTAGGCCCATACGGAGTTGGTTTGAGATTACTAAAGAAGAGGTTATGCATTCTTCAAGTGGAGTAGAAAAATGCCACCACCTATCTATAAAAGAAGTCCTTGACTGATCCTATCCTCAGACCGTAAATAGGAAAGAGCTTATCGGTCTCGGCTATATCAACAACGTCATGGAAATAGGTCATCAGCCATAGTTGAATCACCCACATAGGACCCCTAAGGTGAGAGAAAGAAAATTCCTCAAGGCCGGTCAAAAATTGCTTGATACTCCTTAGTGACCTTAACCAATACAATACAATAAAGGTATATACATAAAAAAAATACAATAGGAATTCCATATGCTTTTCGGAGGAAGGGGAATCCATGGCATAGGAACGATTATCCTAAAAAAATTACTGGTAAGAGGTCCTTTTAAAAGAAATTTATGAAAGATCATCAAAGGGGACAATAGGATCAAATATTTTATCATAAATAGGGACCCCTAGGAGGACAGTAATATCGTATAGGATCAGGGTCATCATCCCAAACCTAAAATCAAAGACATTGTTTCTGGGAGACCAAAATAAAAATGAAGAAAAAGCAAGGGGCGGCTAATCCGCAGTGGGTATAAAAAAAGCTCTAGGATCCTATCTATACCTACATCGATCCAAAGAGTATGGAAGGAAGGTTTCATCCTATTGTACCAAGTCCTATGGTCATTGTTATATAAGGTTCAAGTCCTAACTATTGGGGACTTATCCCAGCCCACTACTAGGTTCATATTACTAAGTCAGGGAGGACAGGAGCCCTCAAACAGAAACTTAGGGAGGGACTCTATAGGGGATATACAACAAGGCCCTAATTCGTAACCACTAGGATAGGGGACAAGTACCTAGTCGACGACCTCCTCAGCGTCAGAGAGATTACGATGGACCTCCACTGGATCGACATTTGAAGCAGGTTTCTTTGACTTAGTAATTTTTTTTTATTGATTTTTAAGGTTGTCAAAGACGATAAAAGGAAAAATTAGTCTACCCTTATCCGATAAAGGAAAAACCAAAAGTGATGAAAGCAAAAAGGTCAAGGAAGTTACTAGAGAAGAAATCGGCGAGGGTGCTTAAAGTGAATTGTTTGCATTATCAAAAGTGAGAAAAATGGATAATAAAGAAGAATATATATCCCCATTAATGAAATGACCTTTTTGCTTCTCAAAACAAAATTTTGGCGCGAGAATCTGGCGGACAGAGAGTCGAAGCATCGAAAGGTGAAAAGATAGGAAGATGAAAAGACACCTTGAACTACGACACCCAATTTGATCCCCCACCAAATATGAAAAAAGGAAATTTATACAAGTTCCAGAAATGGCCAGTGTAGGTGCATCCCTAGCCGAGTAGCATCAAGGAATCTAGACAAGAGATGCAGGGGCATTGTTGACAATAGCCTAAATTCCCAAGCTTAGGGATATCAAGGCATTTCTATAGCAAGAGTCCTCTCCCTCAGGCCCTCTGGCGAGAAAGTTGGAGCCAACCCAAAAATTTAGGCATAAAAAGTAATCAGATGACCCCATGGTGAAAAAACTCTCTCAACCCTCAATTCAGGCCCCTAGGCAAGTAGAATGGCTCAAGCTCATGATCTAAGGTCTTCTCTTCTCTCCTTAGGCTAAGAGCCTAAGACTTTGGCCCTAAACCCAAGTGAGCTATCCCCATCATCCATGGACCAGACCTCCTATGAGCCCCTAGGCGAGATTTTTGGCACAAGGCTAGAAAGGCCATGCTTTCCAAGCACTCCACAACTAAGATCGGGCAAAGTCCACTCTTCAAAGGCCTAGTTCAGTTGTCCCAAACCCTAATTCCATAGTCATCCTCATAATCCCGTCAAAGGGTCTAAGTCTAGAAGGTAAGATTCTCAGCCTAAGTCCATTTATGTGTTACCCTAAGGTAGGACTCCACCGTCTTAAGAGAAACTATATATAAGGGATCGAAATTCTATGGTCGCATCATCACAACTCTCAGACAAATAACTATCTCTTTGCTTTCAAGCAAAATCCTAAAATCTAGTCCCCGCACTACTGTTGTCCATCCGGAGTGATGACATTTTGCCTATATCTCCATCGGTTGCGACGATTAACGGTCTCAGCCTAAATACCGCCCCTCTCCTTTAGACTTGGAGTTCCTAGTGACAGCTTTGCCTATGTCCGGGAAGAAAGATCTATCCAGAGCCCTGAAGACGGTGGCTGACAGAGACGTCATCACCAGACCCTCCTGGGGCACTTATCCCTACTTAGGTTATCTTTTGTATTCTTTTTATTTCTTAGTTTATTCGTGTTTAATATTATCCTGTTTAGCCTAAAATGAGAGACCCTAAACATTCACTTTTAATAGACTGAGAACCTTTGGACTGATTCATCCCAATCTGAGTGCCCACAATAGCTCGAGTCTGACCCCTTAGACGTAAACACCTATAATAGCTTAATTAATAAATAAACTTCAATGAGGCGTGGACCGATGATAAGTAATTAATATTTATAGTTACACATTTTAAGTTTGAAAGTAAAATAATTATTTAGATATTAGTCTATCCTCCTACATTTTTTAAATAAATAATAAAAAAATTATGTAATGAAAAATAAAATAAAAATGGTAGGTGATAACGGAGTCCTTAATATTTGATTAGATTAACACTTTTGTCACTATTTTGCCAAACCTACAAAATAGTCCATGTATTTGAGACTTATTAACAATTAAGTTTTTTGTTTGAAGTAATATTAACATTTAAGGGCCAGTTCGTTACCATTTTTATGTTTCCTGTTTTTTAAAAAATAAAAATAATATTTTGAAAATCAGAATTTGTTATTTTTTTATTTTTTTTTTCTATTTTAAACTTATTTTTAGATAAACATGAAATAAAATGTTTAAAAAACATATTTTTGAAATAATATTTTACATATTTTAATTTTTAAAAATTGAAACAGAAAACCACAGTGATACCGAACGGGCGTTAAGTTTTTTTTTTTAAAAAAATGGTAGAATGGTGGACTAATGTTCGAATCAATTTTACATTCTACCTTCTCCGAAAATCAATCCTGAAACATTCAGTTATAAATATTATTATCTACTTATCGTCAAGTTACGCTCCTCGATGACATATTAGCATTTTAGTTATTCCACCCAAAATGTTAAGAATATCATTAAATATTACATTAAATTTTAAGGAATATTCTAGAATACTCCATTTAATTTAATGGAGCATACCGGTATATTTCATAAGATTTGGATAGAAGAACTTAAGAGTAACACTTTTCAAATTATAAAGACTATTATGGGGATTTGAAAAAATAAAGGGATAAAAATATTAATTTAGGTATTTGAGATCATGTTATAATTTACCCCAAAAAAAAAGAAATCCTTGTATCTTTTCTCTTACTCGGTACACCCTGCTAAAGACCAGTGAAAATGGAACAAGTGAATAAAAGTAACAAGAAAGAGGAAAGGAGAAAAGTAAGTTTTGTCAATTTTTTTGGAGCAAATTTGCTAGCACAAATCAGCTCTTTAGGTGTATATGAGTGCAATTTGCACGAAAAATTAAATGATTATACAAATATTGATATTGACAAATATATTAATGCAAATCACTTGTTTTGGCTTATCTATATAAATAAATTGGCCATTTTATATATAAAATATATTTGAAAATAAATCTAAATAGATGATTTTCATTTGTTTTTCCATTGATCAATAATAATCCATACGGGTCCTTAATTTGACATTAGAAAGGAGAAACAATTAATAAAGGCAGAATATTTCTTTTCCATGAATCATCGATAGAAGCCTAGCTAGCTAATAAGATATATTACGTACCCATGCATTATAGATAGGGGACTCCGGCAAATGAAAGGTCCCATTTGCCAGCAAAAAGAGATGATTTAACAACCACCAGATTTGATGAAGCTTCTATGATTAAAGGGAGAGCCAGGAGAGTCCCTTCGATCTCTATATAATCTAATAAAAGCAGCTTTTTAAAAGTTCCCATCATATTGCAATTATTAGTTAATGATAATTACATTAAAGGTGTTTAGGGTTCACTAGCTCTTTGTATACATGGGGAGGGCCCTTAATATTGATAAGTATTGGAGATATATGTAAGAAGTTCAAAGCGTTGTGGGAATGCCAAATGAAAAAGGAACATATAAGTAGAAAGAATGAACATGATAAGGTTCTGAATATCAAGTCGATGAGTTTATTCCCTTTTCAATGTTCATCTGAAAGATTTTCTAGGTATTGTGTCACAACAAGTAGTATTAGACCCTTGATCATGATAGGGTCGAGTATGTTGACAGTGGTTAAATCACGTAGTGGCAAGCTAATTATTTCCACATGAAAGTTATCAAAAAAAAAGGCGACGTGACTCTCGTTTTGGTCCTAGTCGACGGAGTAAGAGCTCTTAAACATAATACTCAAAAGTTTTGTTCTAGGGAGGCTCAAAAACTAATATGGAAGTTCACTCTTGACAATAGAGGGTGCAACAACTCCATTTTCAGTATTTCAGATAGTTCTAATACTTTCACTTATTAGGCTTCTATCTCAAAGGCTTTCTTTAAGCATTTTCTGTTCGGTTTAACAAAGCCTTCATTCTTGTTGCTACTATTGATGATCTTATCCTCAAAAGTCTCTTATTGGATCAAGCTTCTGGTCTAGAATTGCCATTTTCCATTGAAGAGGTGAAATTTGCAGTTTGGTCTTGTGGTTCTTCCAAAGCTCTGGCGCCTGACGGAGTTAACTTTTATTTTTACAATAAGTCTTGGCATTTTATTAAAGATGACATCCTTACTATGATTAATGATTTTTATACTTCTGGGTCTCTTTCTTCTAGCATTAAGAGCTCTTTTATCACTTTAGTCCCCAAGAGCACAACTGCCACTCGGGTTGAACATAATAGGCCTATTTCCCTTGTTCATGGGATTTACAAAATTATTGCCAAACTTCTTACTAATAGACTAAAGAATATGATTAGGGACATTATTAGTTCGAACCAATTGGCGTTTATCACAGGCAGAAAAATTCTAGACAGCTTTCTTATTGCTAATGAAATTATTGATTCCAACAGGAAGGACAACTTTCCTTGTGCTTTGTTCAAGGTAGATTTTAAGAAAGCATTTGACTCTATCAAATGGAGCTACCTGTTCTGGGTTCTTCAACAAATGGGTTTTGGAGGTAAATGGTGCAAGTGGATCTTAAAGTGTCTTGACAAATCTAAAGCTTCCAATCCGATCAATGGTGTGCCTACCAAGGAGTTTTGGTTTTTTAATGGGGTTAAGCAAAGATGTCCACTTTTGCCTTTTCTCTTCATCATTGCGCTTGAGCATCTGTCAGCTTTGATCTCCAAGATGGTGTACATAAATCTACTCACTGGATACAAAATTCATAACTCAAATGTAATTATGTCTCATATGCAATTTGATAATGACATGCTTATTTTCTCTAATCCAGTGATCTCTGAATGGGATAATCTTGTATGCATGCTATGCTGCCTCTTTATTGCTTTTGGGTTTAAAATCAATTTCCACAAGAGCTCTCTTACTGGTATTAAAGTGAGTGAAGATGTGGTTCGCAATATTGCACATCAAATTTTATGTAAGGTCTCCTCCTTGCCGTTTAATTACTTGGGCCTACCTTTGGGTGCATCCCTCAGACATCTTTCTACTTGAGCTCTTATGCTTGTTAAGATTAAATCTAAGCTTTCTTTTTGGAAAGGGAAAATAATTTCACAGACAAATCGACTTTGTCTCATCAAATCCTGCGTTGCCTCTCTGCCTATCTACTTTATACATGTTCTCAAGATTCCAAAGTTAGTTGTCTTGGCTATTAACAAACATATCAGACGGTTCTTTTGGTCAGGTGGTTCGAAGGAAAACACTCTTCACCGTGCTAGTTGGTCTATGCTTACTCTTCCTAAAAGCATGGGTGGTATTGGCATTGTGAACATTAAGGATCATAATCAGGCTCTTCTCTTTAAATGGCTATGAAGATTACAAGGTAAAGAAGGCCCTCTTTGGAGTAAGATTATTACTTGCAAAAATGGAGCTTCTATAATGGACTTTATACCACCTACCCTTATCTATAGATACTCTACTCTATGGAAAGGTATTACTTCCATTTTTTCAACTTCGGGTCCTTTCAAAGATGTCATTAACAATAGGTTTAAGGTTAGTGATGGCTCTACCATTTTGTTTTGGTTGGACACTTGGTGTGGTACACAAACTTTAGCTTCTGTTTTTTCACTTTTATATTCCATTAGCATCCAGAAGCTCTCTTACATCTCAAATGTGAGTTATAAGAGTGGTAGTCTTTAGTGTTGGAACCTGTTGTGGAGTCGAGAGTTGACTGATGATGAACTCTGCCTTTATGGTGAGCTTCTTATTCTTATCTCTCGCAACCAACCGCACCTTGGGAAGTGGAATCAACTTACATGGTGTTGTAATTCCATGAATCCTTTCTATATTAGAAGTCTTTATTTGGCTGTGATGCAATGCAGCAACTCTCGTTATGTTCATCCTGTTATATGATGGACTTTGTACTAAAGACTTTCTATTTCTACAAGTCTTTATTATGTTAATGGCAACTTTTTCAGCCTAGGTGGTCATTTTGGGCCAGATTCCAATCATATTTTCTTGCATTGTCATCTTAGTTAGAAGCTTTGGGCTTTTTATTTTGATTAGTGGGATATCTCTATCATTGTCTCGTGATATATTTGTGATTTCTTTCTGATTTGGATGTCTTTTGCCTATGGAAAATTCTAAAAGAAATTTTGGAAAATGCTCTTCTTCTCTATTGTCTAGAGCATCTGGTTGATGTGTAATAACATTGTCTTCAATGGTGCAACTCCAAGATTTGACATTCAAATCTAGCTTATTTTCTTCAGGTGTTGGCTTTGGGTATCCTCTTTTGATCAGCATTTTCCTTATGATGTGAGTGCTTTATAAATCTCCTCTTTTGGGATTCGCCACTGGAGGAACATTGGTCAACTTCGTTCCTAATCGTTGCCCTCTTAACTTTCTCTTTGTGTTTTTATTTTGCTAATTTGTTTTCGCTTTCTTTTCAGCTGTACTTTTTTAAATTTTAGGAAAGGATTCTTTCATCACCATAACCTTTTGGTTATGGTGGTTTTTCCCCATACATTATTAAAAAATTAATAAAATTCTATATTATTATCAAAAAAGTTCACTCTTGACAGAGAGACCATTAAAAGTTCAACAATTAGGGGATTCCAAAAGAAAAGGTGATATATATGAATAGAAATGACTCGTAGACCTAATTCCTTATGATTTTGAGTTATAATATATTTTCAAACTCATGAGTATGTTATCTTTTCAAGGCTTGCTTGAAATATCTCTTATGTATTACGGGCTCGAGAATTGCAACAATTTAGAGATTTAAAAAAAATAATAATTGATGAGTTCTTATGTGTGAGTTTGAATATCTAATGATGTTTTATATGTACAAAAGTGAGCAAATGAGTATTAAAATTTCAGATTTAGACTTCTTTGTAGAGTGTTACATTAGTCTTTCCCTGTTGTATTAGTGTTTGGCATGTTGGCTTCTGTTATATGTGGTGTTACTCTATTGTAATCTAGTAGTATATAAGTTTTTTATTGTTCTTTTTATATTGATTAAATATTTAACTAGATTTTTTTCTCTCCTTAAAGTTAGTGGAATTTTTGCATGATTTATGTACATGGGAAATGAGGAATTTTTGTGTTTAATTATGTTAAATTTGTATCCATATAGGTTAGGTTATGTTATTTTATTCATTTCTTAGGTTTGAGTAAGGTTAGTCACATTTTATAGGAATTAGGCTTCAAAACAAAAGTTTGGAGTGAAAACGAAAAATTAGGCAGACTGTTGCACGACAAAATGAGTGTCACAACATGGAAGGATAAGTGTAATCACTCACCAACAAACAAATCAGGCCACAGTATACTAGCAGGCTCCCAGTGCGTCAGAGAAATTCATAGAATGAGATACATTGTAAGCATGGTACACCAAGGGTGATTGTTAGTGATGGGAAAGCCATTTTGTACCAAACTTTTTTAGAATCTAATGCAAAATTCATGACTAAAGCATAAGGTGGTGACTCCCTACTATCCACAAACCTAAGGGCAAGTAGAGACTTCCAACAAGCAAATCAAAGGGATTTTGGAGATGAATTTGTCCAAGAAAGATTGGACATTTTTCCTTTATAATGCGTTGCAGGCATGTTGGACATTATATAAAACTCCTTTAGGGATGAGTCCATTTCAATTTGTATTTGGCAAGGCTTTCCATTTACCAGTTGAATTAGAGCACAAAACATATTAGGCTATCAAGGTTTTCAATTTTGACTTAGAGAAAGCAAAGGAGAAAAGGATGTCATAAATGTTAGAATTGGATGAGCTCTAAAATGAAGCATATGAGAGATCTAAGATTTACAAGAAAAGGACTAGAGCTTTGCATGATAAAAACCTTGTTCACAAGATCCTTCAACCAAGTATGAAAGTCTTACTTTTCAACTTGAAATTATGCTTTTTTGTAAGTAAACTCAAATTCCATTGGAGTGGTCCTTGTATTATTTATATGATATTTCTCTCTAGAGCTATTGAATTGCTTAACTCTCATATAAATGAAACTTTTCAAGTCAATGTTCAAAGACTTAAGCCATATTATGAGGGTGTGGAATAATTTTAGGAAATTCAGAGCATTTTGCTCGAGAAGCCTTAAATCCTTCAACAACATCCAATTAAGCTGATGTCAAAGAAGCTCTCACTAGGAGGCAACTAAGTATTTATTTAGTTTTATCTATTTCTTTATTTTACATAGTACTTTTTTCTTTTCTTTAGAGTAATTTAACTTGTTTGTTAAGTGCTTTTCAGATGAAAATTATATAAAAAATAAGTAGACAGAAAGAAACAAAATTTGGAATGAGAAGAGTTACAGCAGGACAACACATGGAGTAGCAGTTAGTGGCTCGTTGAGCTTCATCTCTAGGTAGCTGTTGAGTGCCTGGCTTATTGTGCCTCACAAGAGCACTCGAGTATGTTACTATTGGGCTTCTGCAAAGTGCCTAGCTTGCTGCGGCTTGCTGTGAGGCTCATCTGAACCCCCGGGATTTACCAGCACGCCTTAGAGTTTATGGCTCAAGTGTGTCATGATTATGGTAGGTCCCACTTTGGTACACTCCACATATGTTTATTGGTGTACACATGAGATATGTATGAGTCATAACTTAATCTTTAAGAAAAACTATTTTTCTTATGCGATTAAGAAACCAGTTTGAACTCCATTTAGAAAATCTATTATTTTACCCAATTATTTTGAAAAAGGCTGGCCCGCGAACTATAGTTGGGTTCGAAAATTTGTGATTTGATAAAAATGTTCAGAAAAAAAGATTTTACCAATTTTAAATAATTATGACTTAAGAAAACATGCATGGTTTCAGTTTAATTCGATTTCATGTATGCAGGGCATAATTTCGTGATGAATGAAATACTTTCGTGATGAATGAAAAGTTAAGGCATACCATTCAATTCATGATGCATGAACACGATTAATAATATGCATGTAAAAAATGAAAGGAAAACGGTAAAAAGATGAAAGATAAACAGGGGTCCTTCCTCTAGCCTCGAAGGGTTATTGGGAAGGCACACATCCCCAAGAGCAAGCAACAATGAAATAATTACATTAAAAATATCAACCAAACAAATAATGGAAATAGCACAGATAGTGGCATAAATAATAATAACAAAAATAATACAGCAAATGAGAAAGGAAAAAACAAAAAGAAAAATGCAATTTTGGAGTTGAAGCCATTTGAAAAGGCTTGTCGACGTATCCCTTTGAATGGGAATCAAACCCCACGTCGTTCTTCCTTCTCACGAAGGGTGGGGTTCTCAACATTATGGGCTGGTGGTTTGGTTTGTTCAGAAGCTACTTTGTTTTAATTTTAAAAGAATTAACCTGAAAGGCTTTTAATCAGTTCAGTATTTATTAAAATCAATTTTTGATAAATATGAATTTTCTAGTCATTTTAGGACTTTAGTTGGAATTATTTCAGAAAAATAACTTTTGGACAATATGAAAATACCTTATTTAGATTAAGGGCTTATTCAGAATTGAAAGATCAGAAATATTGTACCGTATTTATCTTTGGCTTATAAGATTTTGGAATCAGCTTCTCAGAAGGCTTGATGATCCGGAACCGTGTCTCTGTTGTACTCGGAGAGGCCTGATGGGCATCTGTCTAAAGTGAACTTGTGAAATCTAAAATTGCTCACCTCAAAATATACTAACAAATAACGACCGCAAGTATACAAGTTATTATAGTACAGGATGAGAATCCAAGGTCGTACTCCCAAGGATCAAGGATTTACTAAGCTTTATTATTTTGTTTCTTTAGCTACAAGTAAAAGTAAAGAAGATTTTGATTTTTACTTGAAAAGTAAATTAAAGTAAAAGAAGGTAAACAATGAGCATGAGTATGCAATGATATGAACAATTCTAGAGAAATTGACAATCCATAATCTATCCTTTATGACTTTTTATTGTTAATTCAATTAATTAGGTTTAACGATCCAAAGTTCAATATAATCATTCACCTAGAACTTACCCTAATCTAGCTACCGTATTCATGAAAGTAATCTAGAGAAAACATGCATCAATTAAAGTAATTAAGACTAAAACTTATATTTCTAAATCATTTTAGAATCCTAATTGAATAGTTTTAGGTTTAGACTTCCACTCTCACCCCATCATCCAAACCATAAATTAACTAATTGGTGATCAGGCAATCAGCTATAAGAATTAATTCAATTCAATCAGGCAAGAGTTTAGCCTTATTAATAAAATTTAGAACTGATTTTAGTTCGTCATTGATTTAGAACTAGGTTTAGTTCGTGATTGATTTAGAACTCAACAAATTCATAATAATTCTAAGAGAAATCATGCTTAATACCCTTAATGTGAAGAAAAACCAGAATTAATGTAATTAAGTTAAGAAATTAAACCTTAATTAACAGTAGAAAATCCCAATCTCTGTGGAGAAATTCAATTCCAATCTTTAACAAGAACTAAATTGATGAAAAACAACATAAGTAATGAAAAATAGAAAAAAAAAGAAAAATCTCAAGCAATCCTGAACTAATTCTCTCAAAACTTATTTAGACAACTTAAATGGATGATGTATGTTGTATATTCCCTGTCTGCATCAATAGCACTATTTATATAGTGATAAATTAGGCTTTAGGACGTCCAATTCGTACGCAAATTCATTTTCATGCTCTGACTCGGAAGTATGCACGACCCATCTTCTCTGCACACATGACACATGCTATTAACGTTTTTCCCCATGAACCTTTCTGTATCTCACAATCCCATTATACGTGTTGTTCTAGTAATATGAATGGGGCGGTGCACATGTCCATAATGAATCTGCATGACCCATGCGTAAGACAAATTATGTAAGCAATTCAGTCTAGAAATCGGCACGGGTCAGTGCACGGCTTAGGACTCTTAGGTGTGGCCCATGCAAATATAAAATCTTTAAAAAGGCATCAAAAAAATTGCTCCAAGCTATTCCATTTGCTCAGGAACTCAACCTTTTAATCAAATAACTCCATTTTTGCTCAATTACCTATCTTTCCATAAAAATCACTTATCAAACACATCAAACAAAAATTTTAGGCATAAATTAACTTAATGTAAAGGAAAATTATATAAAATTTTATACAAAAAAAAACATGTATCTGATCAGAACCTTCCAAAAATAAATGCTTTTGGTGGAATTATAGTATTTTGGTTTGATTCTGTGTGGTTTTGGTGTCTCAAAATGAGTAAAAATGTGTCTGGAGGAATGTCTGGAATCGGATCTCGAAAATTGGCCTAGAGGGTCGAATTTATAGAAAATTATATCGAAAAAGTTAGGCCTAATTCGTCTGGGACAAAACGCATGTGCTTGGAGCCAAATGCAAGCGTTTTGTCTCAAACACATGCGTGAGGCTCCAAATGCATGCATTTAGGACTTGCAACATGCATTTGTGCCCAGATATGTGGGCCTAATTTTTCTAGGTCCATCTAGTCTATTTCAGTTCAGTTTTTTTGCTTTTCTAATTCCCTTTGAGGTTTATTTTAGTATGGTTTGAACTGTTGGGCTTGTATTGATGAGCCATATTTTATGGTGTAAAATATGAGTTTCTCAAGTTTTCCCTTAAGAATATGTTCGGATATGCAAAATTTTCCATGTAAAACTTGCTATCTAAAATTTTCATCTTAGGGGTTGTATTGAATGCAACAAAGGGTGCTACCCCTTTAATCCCAGTCCTAATCCAAAACATTTAAGTCTAGTTGTAAGTTATGAGGTAACCAATGATTCTAGAGGTACAAAATTAAGGGTTTATAGCTGCCCCCTCATCTAAATTAGCTTTGAGTAGATGACGATTCTAATGATGGTGAACCCAAA
>CAOJBK010483624.1:0-13677 GCA_948294925.1 Codiaeum variegatum | reverse complement strand
TATTGTAATACTGGTACAATAGTTTGGATGCAAAGAAAATAAAAATTGCTTAACTTCAGCAGAGTGTTAACAAAGAAAATATTGAATGTAATAACTAGTTTGAAAACTTGTTTAAGATAGCTTTTCAAGTTTTCCTCTAACCTTTACAGCACCAATAATCATTCTAGTCATTAGGTCCTAAAAGATACAAAACAAAGGGGAAAATATGGAAACATAATTAGTTTTCTCATAAAGAATAGGTTGAATTTAAATTGCGGTATATGTAACACTCTAGAAATGGATATTTGTGCTCTAAAACTCACCACACCTATTGGTCCTATCAGGTAACAACACTGGGTGAGGTTCAGTCAAAGAATGTATAAAATGAAGCAATTTTGAATTAATTCATACATGATTAGATGCGCCTGTATCATCTATCCAGGAATATAAATCAAAACAATCAAGTAAACTTAAAGAATAAGTGACAAATTTTCCTGCATATTCAACTATTCCTTTGGCTTTAATATACTTGTTTATCTCACTCTAGATTACATTGCTCGATCCTGACCAATCTTGTTATTTCACCATTTTTGCCTACTCCACTTTATGCTTTGCCTCTTGTATCAGTTCATCAAACTTGGTTATTCTTATATATCCTAAGCCTTAGTAAACATTCTTCTTTCCTTTCAACTCCTTAAACCACTCAGGATATCCATTTAGTTTGAAATGGATATCTTTAGTATAGCCAAGTCTATCACAATGAGCATAATGTTTATCCATAAGCATATTTCTCTATAAATTTATTGATTATTACTCCGGACTTAACTTAAAAGGCCCAAGTTTTTGCTAAGCTATTAGCTATCAAATTAATATCCTGCTTCTTCTTTATTTACAATAGCATTAAGTATGCCTTATTAACTAGTCGCAAAGGACCCATGACCAGTTTATACTTTATTTCATGGATCTTTTTCAATCAAGTAATTAGACAAAATAAATGGTACCTAGACTATCAAAGCTTTGAAAACTAAGAGCATCTCCATTATTATTGAGCTTTCCAATTTAGTAACGCTTCCTCTATTAGTAGAATTAATTGAATACTTTTTATCACTAATTGCAACCATCTTTGACAGTTTACATTAAAAATAAACGCTAATTAAAATGTATAAAAATTGTACAAATAATCAACTGTGAACAATCAGTAGTTAATAAACATGGATCGCAACTATGATACCATGTAAAATTTATGATTAAGAAGAGTTGAGTAGCATTAGAGATAGAAGAGTTAAGAGGAGGATGAAGAAGAAGAAGAAGAAACTAGGGAATCTCTAGAAATATTATTGAGAGAAATTCTAAGATTAAAAAAAATTACAAATCCTATTCCTAACTCATGATTTTCATATTTTTGTAAAACATAATCAAATCTTTCTTTAAGCATCAATGTTCAAAGCATACAAAAGAAAGAGAGGAGGAACTTCACTCCATGATCAATCATAGAATTAGATTTTTTAGGTAGAGAATGAGCCAAGATGTTCGTTGATCTTATAACAAAATGACATGAAATAAAATTAATATGTTGCATCAAGTATTTACAATCATTTTTTTATAAAAAAGTTTTTATTTATTAATTTAAAAGTAGAAAAACATTTGAAAATTGCAATTCAAGAGCTGGAGAAGCAATTTAAAAATGTGGGAAAAAAAAACCCCTACAATTACATGATAAAACTTAGACCAGATACAATTTTCTAACTCACAGACCTAATTAGTGAAAGAGTAAACCATCCAAAAATGGCACCAACTTTCAATCTCACAAAAATGACATAGCAGAGTGGCGTTTTCTACATAAGACGACAGCTTTCCCATATATGATAGCTTTTATTTGCCCATATTCGAGGAAACTGGTTTGTGGGTTGAGGGTTCAATTCTGATTGATTTGAAGGGCTGGCTATCTTGCCGATCAAGGAGGAAGTGGAGAGAGTTCAGGATGAATTCTTCTCTATCTTCTTCAAATCTGATTAGAAAGACAGCTCCATTGATTCTAACATACGCATGATCTATGATATGTGATTTTCAATCCGTACAAATCAAGAACTTTGCTACAGTAAAAATCTTTTTAGTTGTTATTTCATAGCTTGAGCACACAAAATTTCCCCATCTAACTGCCAAACTTGAAAATACTTTATCATCCCATTCTTCAAGGGGTAGAAATTCACACTTCAGCCATGCCAAGCATTCGAAGAATTTTTTTCTATTTCCCCACTTGTTAATTATGTCAAAAAAATCCATTATCCATTCCTTGGACTCTTTGATGAAATTGCTGAGAAATTCTTTGTTCATAAAGCTAAGAACGTAACTCATGCCCCCTAGGTACTTAGCTGAGCAACCTTGTACACCTTTATTGTCTAATATTTTTTTAATGTGAGGTAGAAAATTTTCCTTCAGAACTAATTTAATCAAGCAGTTCTTAAGCCATCCATTATTTTCGTTGTCAATTTTGATTTCAACAGGCTTGCCATTTTAACTGTGTATGGGTGAATGTAAATGAATTTGGTAGTGGGTTTGAGTATTTGTAATGGGAACTTTTGTTGGATGGGGCTTGGGTGGGTTGGGTGGATTGGAAGATGATAATTTTACCATGATTTTGCTTCATATAATCAGTGAGCCATCCATGGCAGCTGTTGCATTTTCTGCTTCTGCAAAATGTTTGAACGTTACAAAACCAAATTTGTACTGGAGGCAGTGACTTCTTTTCTTTAGTGGAATGAAAAATGTCATATATTTTCCCAAACTTTTCAAAGATGGAGTTGACAACTGATCTTGTGATTAAGGGTGGTAAAAAGTCTATGAAGATTAAGATAAATTCAGTCCTCCATTTAGTGCCGTTAGAGACAAACCTGGGCGGCAGAGCTAATGGCGCGAGGGAGGTAGGGGCTAGTGGTTTTGCTCTCTGGTTTCTCATTACCTGTGACTTATGTTCTTTCACGATTCAAGTACTTACAATCATGAACTATAGAGTCAATTAAATAATCAAAATCGTTTGCCTATTAAAGAGCATGAATAAGTATTTGAGAGTTTAATTTTAAGATGACCCTTTCGAAACCTTTCCTTTTGATCCAATTTAATTCTTCTTTATAAATCATTACTTCTACCATTAACATGTCCATTAGCCCTAACATAAGGCTATTTTTTATTGCATAAAAGTTTCCAAATTCATCACGGTTCAAATCTTGGAATAGAGTATCATCAATGTTGATTTTAATGTGACCTGAAGGCTATGGAGACCAATGATCAGAGATTGTTGTTGCATTTCTTCTACCTAAGCCAGTAGAATATTTTTCAATGTTGACTGTTTTGATTATTTCAAATCTTCCAGTGAAGAATCACTATTAAAGTGACATATAAAGTAGACATATTATCCATGACATATAAATATAAATCTTTAAATCATAATTTAAATCAGCTATTTATGGAGTGACCAAAGCATTGGATATGGGTTAGAATAGTATCTAGCTTGAAAGTGATTCTATGTTTATGGTATGTGTTTTTAACTCTAAAACCATTGACGCCCCTTGAGAATACAGGTTGGAGTGGTTAGCCTTGAAAGTAAGACGTGATGTATTCTAATTGTATCATAATTAGGATTTTATCTTTTTTTCAATTTTGTTAATTACTTACTATTCCATTAAAAAATGGGTGTGTTGACCCTTATTCGAAAACATCAGGGGCATATTTGAACATTTTCAAACATGAGGTGTCGATCTGGCATTTTTCCTAAATGGTAGGGGCATATTTGAACCTTATCCCTTTTAAATACCTTGTAATCTGCTCATGTACAATATATATTCTATACAAATACACAATAGAATTTTGCTTTTGGAAAATCTCACTTTACATGGCATTAGAGCTCATTAAGGATCAACAATCGTTCTCTCTTTGAAATTAATAAATTATACCATGGAAATAGAAAATGTTACTGTTGTGTATAATACAACAGTTTCATCCTTGACCTCTCTTCCTAATATTTTACATCAACTCACCATTAAGCTAAACTCACAAACTACTTTCTTAGAGGTTTCAATCCATAACATCATGTTATTGTTATGCAACCTGAACCATCAATTATGTTACAAGATCAAGACAAACCAAATCTGGCATATTCGTTTTAGTATCGTGAGGATCAACTAGTTTTGAGTTGGATTAAGTCTTCTATTTTTGAAAGTGTTTTGGCTTAAATTGTTAGAGCCTAAACTGTAGCTACATCATGGAGAAAATTAGGTCTCACCTATACTTCTAAATCTCAAACTCAAGTTTGTCAATTGAAATCGCAGTTATTTAAATTGTGTAAGGAGAATAATAGTACCCATAAGTATATGGAACGTGCAAAATTTATTGTCAATAGGCTTTATTTCTCTTCAAAGTCATGTTCCTTATGATGATTTGGTTGATGCTATTTTGGATGGTCTTGGACTTGCGTACATACTTTTTGTTAGGTCATTAGATGCTGGCTTGAAATCTATTTCCTATGATGATCTCTTTGGCATGCTTTTTAGTGAGGAGCTCAGTTGAATGCTTTTCTTGATTGTAAATTGGATGAAAATGTTTATATGACTCAGCCTTCATGATTTGAAGACACTCAATTTCAGATTCTGTGTGTCTTCTTAAGTGTTCCTTATACGGCTTTACGTAGGTTCTTCGTATGTGGTTTAAATGCTTAATTGATGCTTTAGGGAAATTGGGATTTCAAGTATCTAAAATAGACTCTTCCTTATTTTATTACCATCATGAAGGTCATTGTGCTAGCCTCATAGTTTAGCATTCTAATTTTGATGATTATAAAACTATGTGATATGTTTAAGGTCACTAACATGGATTATGCAGGTCAAAGTCAAGTACTTACGTCCCTAATTAGCAAGGCCTTTGCAACATCAACAGATAGATCATTAGCTACCTAATTGAGTGGAATTAGCAATCTAATTGGATCCATCAGGCACCTAATAGAATACAAATTTAGTTTAAATGTAAAATGGATCAGTACTTGTATTCTCTTTGCATGAAACAAATCATTTTTTAGAAACTAAAATTTTCATACATAGATTCCTTAACTGATCAAGCTAGTAGTCTTTAAGGAAGAATATTCTTTGACTAAATGCATAAAACAAACTAAACTTTTTCATATTTGGTTAGTATCCAATGGCTAGCAAGCTTGCATGGCTGAAATGCTTGGTTTTTAGCAAAAAACAGATATCAAATTTGTCATATCATGAGTGACAGGTAGCTATTGGAAAAGCTGTTAGGAGTCTATTTTAAAATTATTTTAATCTCTTCTCTCTAACAGCTATATTCTTCAAAACCTCTATAAATATCATTCAAATTCACATTTAAGAGGTTGATGAATTCCATTAATAAGATAAGAGGGATCAAAAAATTTTAGATTTTTCAAGATTAAAATACATTTTCCTATCATTCATCTTGAATACATACTTTCTCTTTTCATCATCAAGTTTGAAAGAATTTATTGGGCATTAAAGTGTTTTCTCAAGTGAGCATTTATTTTCAATCTTTTATCTTGAGATTTATAATAAATTCTTTCATCCCAATAAATTCTTTGTGCATTTATCGTATTGATCCATAATTGGAACTTTTGTAATAAAAACTTTGTTTCTCATCTTTCATACTTTATAATTCTCCTAGCTGTAAAGGTATCCAGGCACATATCCAAGCCTATGGTTATATTAGGGGTGTCATAGCCTCCCAATTGATATTCTATGAGAGGTAAATCTATTCATGGGAATGGATGAGAGGTTTTCAAAAACCTTAGCAAAATTATGAGGGCTTAGAGAAAGGGTATATTTCTCCTAGGTTAGGTCCCTAGTTTGTTAGGACTCTGTAAGGCTTTTCTCTAGCCAATTGAATAGAGCTCATATAGTGGAACTCTCAAAATGTGTATTTTGGGAACTAGATATAAGCCTTGTGTGCTGAACCAGTATAAATCTCTGTGTTGATTCTTTTCAATTGTATGCATTGCATTAGGTCCCTAACTCTTGACACTAAAATTGATAAAATTATTTTTTCTAAGTTTTTTAAGAATTTCTTATTATGTATCTAAAACTCTCATAATCTCATCAATTGGTAAGACTTTCACAAATACACTTTTTCATTAGGCTCCTAATCATTTTTCTTAGTGAACTAACAGTAAGCATTGACTTATTATTGTAAGTATCTTCAGGTTGCTAATCAGCACAGTATGCTATTTGTACAGTTTGCTTCAGTCCTTATTGGGAAGCCTAACACTTATGGTAACTCAAGCTACCTTTGAAAAGAATTGATTAGAAAACTAACTTAGACACCTAACAGAAGTTGACTATATCAGTCACCTAATCGAAAAAGAGCTAAAAAGTTCAATTCACTCCCCTTTTGGACGCTTGATCTGACTCTCACATTGTATGTATTGTTTGATATATGTGGATGACATCTTATTTGTGGGAGATTATGATATGTGTATTAATGCTATTTTGAGCCAACTACAGCAAAAACTTGATCTCAAAATTCTGGGCAAATCAGTATATTTCTTAGGTGTTGAAGTGAATTGCCAAGGTGGTGGTCTACTTCTCACATAATGCAAATATACAGTTGATTAGTTATCTAAAACGAAGATGCATAAAGCTAGACATGGGCAACGGTTCAGAACAGCTGATTCCAGTCCGGTTTGGTTCTAATCTCTCTAAATTTCAACCCTTAATCGGCCCTTAAACCCTACGATCCAGTTACGATTCATGGTTCATATGGTTCAGATTATGGTTCCGGTTTCGGATCACATACGATTATGGTTACATTTTTATAAGGTTTTGATTTTAATTATAAATATAATTTTATTTTGCTATTAAAAATTTTAGAAATATGTATCCAATTTTATCATAAATTTTAATTATTTAATTTAGTAAATGAAAATAAAAAATGGATACTTATATTAGTTAAAGCATTTCTTATTGAGTATTTATGTGTTTGAAAAGTTGATATCATGCAAAATATTTTATAGTAATTATTTTTTATTTAAAATTTTATTTTAATTAGTTAGATTTTGTGTGAATTCTATAGACTTTTGATATTTTTACATTCATATTAATATATATAATTTAAATAAAATCAAATATATATTCACACACACACACACACACATATATATATATATATATATATATATATATATATATATATATATATATATATATATATATATATATATATATGGTTCATATAATTCAAAAGGTCAGGTCCAGTCCAGTTTCGATTATTTTTCTCAATCCCCTGACCCTTAACTGCCCCTTATACCTCTGGTTCTATGGTCCTGTTCATGAACCGAAACTGTTGATTGGTCGATTTAAGGGTTTGACCAGGTCTGATTACTGTCCGGTTCACAGTTTGAAGCAGCTCTTTGCCCATGTCTAAATGAAGCCAAGGCCATCTCCACACGAGCAAATTCAGCAAACAAACTTTCTATTCATCATAGAGAGCCATTTTCAGATCTTACACTTTATAGAAGTATTGATGGAATGATGCAATACTTGAGTATCACTTGACCTAACTTAGCATTGGTTGTTAACAAAGTAAACCATTTTATGCATAAGCTAATGTCCCACATTAGTGTGTTATTAAATGAATATTGTGGTATTTGCATAATACTATAGATTATGGCTTATTTCTTAAGAATTCTTATTCTAACCTTATACAAGGTTACACAGATGCTGATTGGGGTGGATCAGTTGATGATCGCAAATCTACTACATGTTATGTTGTCTTTATTGGTGACAATTTAATTTCTTGGAGTTCCTGAAAGCAACGAACAATTGTGAAGTCATCTACAGAAGTGGAATATCAAGCTATTGCAATGGTAACTTTTGAAATTCTTTTGTTGAAATTAATGAATGAAATTGGTTTAGTTATTCCTTGTACACTAAAGGTATGGAGTGACAATTTAAGTGCTACATAGTTGACTTTAATCCAATTTTGCACTCTAGAACTAAGCACTTGGAGATAGATTTTCACTTTGTCAAAGATAAAGTTGCCAATAAATAAATTCAAGTGAACTATCTCTCTTCTAAGGACCAACTAGCTGATGTCTTAACTAAAGTCCTTGGCAAAGGGCATTTTTTGTTCCTACTAGACAAGTTAACCCTTTGTCCCAATCTAGTTCAACTTGAGGGGGAGTGAAAGGGAGACGTGATGTATTCTAATTATATCATAGTTAGGACTCTATCTTTCATCAATTTTGTTAATCAGTTAGGATCATATTATAATATATATTTGTATTTTAAATACCTTATAATCTGATCATGTATAGCATATATATTGTACATATACACAATAGAAAATTACTTTTGGAAATTTTGACTTTACAAGCCCACCTTAATCCTTTTCAGTAAGCTATACTAGTGGTGTCTCATGTTTTTAAATAGGGTAAAATAGTTTCTAACTCCTTTGCAAATTATGGATCTCGTAATCAATGTTACCTTTAATGGCCTACTTTTTCTAATTTTTGTAGCAGACTTATTTATGATGATTTTGCTCATTGTGAAAATTTTAGATTCATATAGCTCTCTTATGAGACAATTTAGATGTACTATTTTACTTTTATTTTATTTTAATAATATTCTCAAGGTAGGAAGCATGATGTTTGGAGTTGCCAATATAGTTAGAATGCCTAGGTGCACATTCTGATTTTTTATCTCAATGTTTTACTAAAAAAAGTAAAAGTCTTTAAATGATTTGCATTTTATTATTATGGGGTAGAACTTCTTATCAAGTATTAAGTATGATTAAAGTTAGGCCTGCACATGATGGGGCATAAGGACTATGGCAATCTCTCCTATAGTGTATGGTCTTTAAAGAATTTTGAATCAAGAGTTCAAAATAATAATTCTCATTCCAATTAATTTTTGCACAAGGAGTATAGCAAATATATACAAGAAAGAAAGTGAATAAATGAATCAATGATATAATATTTTCTAGTTTAAAGCTAAAAGATATTGTAATATTCTTTGCAATAATCTTTATTACATTTGATTCAATTTTATTAATAGAGGAACTAGACATTGGAGTGGTATAGAAGGAAAGAGATCTTAGTTGGCCTTTGATTTTGGGTGGCATGAAATTGGTAGTCTCCAATATAGAAAGTGCAATATGAGATAATTCCTTGACAGATTATTGTTGACTTTCTTCACCCTTCCTCAAGTTGGAGGAAATGATAGAGTGGACTCCAAGCTTGTTTTGAAACTCCATAAAGGGAAGAGTAACCAATGATTTTGTAAAAATATTAGCAACTTGTTGAGAGGAAGGTATATAACGAGTGACCAAGGCACCAACAGGAACCTTTTTGTGAATAAAGTGATAGTCAATTTCTATGTGTTTGGAATGTGCATGAAAGACTGGATTGATAGTCATATATAAAGCACTTTTGCTGTCGCAAAAAAGTTGAGGAGCTTTATTTAGTGTGACTCCAATGTCTCAAAGAAGAAATTTTAGCCAAACTAACTCTACCATAGTAAAAGCTAAGGCTCGATACTTGGCTTCATCACTAGATTAAGACACAGTAGGTTGCTTCTTTGAGCTCCAAGATATACAATTAGCTCTAAGTAAAATGCAATAACACGTCGTACTAAACCTAGTTGTCAGACAGCCAGCCCAATCTGCATCACAAAAACCATACAGAGTGAGAGTACTATGTTTACAAAAAGAAATGCCAAGGCGAAGGGTGCCTTTAAGATATCTAAGTATATGATTGGCTGATTTCATATCACCAATAGTGGGATTTTGAAGCTTTTGACACACTTTATTAACTGCTTGAACAATGTCAGGTCGAGTGTAAGTCAAGTATTGTAAGGCACCAACTAAACTTTGATATTTGCTGGCATTTATAAGAGTAGAATCTCTAGGTGTAGTTTGATATTTTATGGCTATTGGTGTTTTATAGTGTGAGCTTTCAAGTAATTTTGCTCTTTGGAGAAATTCCTTAGTATATTGACTTTGTGATAAGGTGATTCCTTGAGGGTGTTGTTGGACTTCTATTCCAAGGAAGAAGTGTAACTCTCCAAGATCTTTAAGAGAAAATTCTAATCCAATTTTTTTTATGAGGCCTTAAATAAAATCTTCATCATTACCTGTGAGCACTATATCATCAACATAAATAAGCATTAGTATGATGATATGATCATTACGCAAAATGAATAAAGATGGATCAGCTATTCTATATATAAAACCTAGATGAAGAAGATGTTAAGATAATCCATTGAACCAAGCTCTAGGTGTTTGTTTTAGCCCATAGAGAGATTTGTTCAATTTACACACAAACTTGATTTTTGCAGCTCTTTGAAGCTAGGAAGTTGCTCCATATAGATAGTCTCTTTAATGTGTCTATGAAGAAAGGCATTTTTTATGTCAAGTTGTCTTAGTTTCCAATTTTATGTTACTACAACTACTAGGACAACTTTAATTATAATGGCTTTTACTACAGGACTATAGGTTTCCTCATAGTCAAGTCCCCCAATTTGAGAATACCCTTGAGCAACAAGACATGCCTTGTAACATTCTATGGTACCATCCTCCTTGAATTTGATTCGAAACATCCATTTGGATCTAATGATATTAGTTTTGGATGGTCTTGGTACAAGTTGCCAAGTATTGATTCCATGAAAAGCTTAGATTTCTTGGTCCATGGCTTCCTTCCAATGATGTAGTTGCAAGGCGATTCTATATGATTTTGGGACATTAATTGGTAATAAGAGCAAGATTATGTCTTTTGGACCAAATTTTGTGAGTTTCTTGGGCCAGTTCAGGATTAAGCTAGAGATTTTGTCGAAGCTATTATCATGGGTTATCCTTGTTGATTTGAGGTGGTACTTGTATGAGAAAGATCAACAATTAAATTTTTACTTATATCAGGTAAATTTATAAATAAAGATTGAGTGTTAAGGTTTGGAGAAGATCATGTATTGAGATCGTGGCTAGACTGATTAGAGGTGCTAGTCACACTAGTATTTTCAAGATGACAAGGAGTAATAGAATTAAAATGGACAGTGCAATTTATGTCTGGACTGGTGTCAGTCTACATAGGTTATTTTTGAAGTTGTGTTTCCAAATTGATTTCCTTATCCATCATGGAATTAAGAACTTCATTAGTATTTGAAATTACTTTTTCTAATGGATCCATAATTATTTCTTGATTTGTAGTAAAATTCTCATTGACTAGATTGTCTCCATTTTGGGTATAAGTATCCATTGCTTCTTACGTAGGTATATAGATTTCATTATTGCTATTGGCTAAGATGTTGGAACAGTCTAATGTACACGAAGCAGAAAAAGTTATCTTCCCTTCCTCAAGATGTGTATGGTGTGGCTGCCTTTTATTACTACGATCAACTTGAATTTTTTCAATATTGTCGGGGATGGAAGTGAGCTCCAATTCCTTGATAGTTGTATTATTTTGTTATGAAGAGAAGGGAAATTAAGTTTCATCAAATACTACATGATGAGAAATGTAAACTTTGTTAGTTAAAGGACATAAACAATGATAACCTTTATGAATAGGACTATAACCAATAAAAATGCAAGGATACAATTTCTTGACAAACTTATTTTTCCCTTGATTATAAAGGTAAGGAAAAAACCTGCATCTAAAAATTCTCAACATACTATAATTTGGCTGATGATTAAATAATTTAAAGTATGGAGATGACACGCTAAGAGTAGAGGAGGGCATCCAATTAATTAAAAAAGTGGCAGTGAGAAAAGCATTAACACAATATTTTGTTGGCATTTGAGCTTGAAAAAGAAGAGTAATTCTAGTCTCCACAATATGAAGGTGTTTTCTTTTGGCAACTCCGTTCTTCTGTGGAGTATAAGGACATGAAAATTGATGACTTATAATGCAATTTGATAGATGACTTTCAAAGGTTATTAAAGTAAACTCTCCCCCACCATGACTTTGGAAAATTTTAACTTTCTTTTCAAGTAAGTTCTCCACCTATTTTTGAAACTTAAGAAAAACTTCAAAGAAATCAGAATTTTATTTTAAAGGAAACATCCATGTATAATGTGTACAATCATCTATAATAACAACATAATATTTAAAATTTTGGCAAGAATGAATTGGGATAGGTCCCCATAGATCACAATGTAATTTTATTTAATGGAAATTCAGAAATTTATTTGATAAAGTAAAGGGAAGTTTACAAATTTTTTGCATTTGGCAACTAGTACAAATGGTTTTAGGTTGCTCCCAACTAGAAACATTAATCAAATTCCTAGAATGTAAAGTTTTCAAAAAATTAAAATGTAGATGTCACATGTGTTGATGCAAAACACTTTGAGAGACTTCTATATAGGCGATAAAGGCTTTATGATTGTTGTCTAATGCATATAAGCCATTTTACTTGTAGCCATTAGCAAGAACTTTTCCATGTTGAGACTTGACAAAAAAATTGATAGCATCAAAGGTAATAGAACATGTATTATCAGTAGTTAATTTAGCTATAGAAATAAGGTTCTTTTTAATTTTAGGAACTACTAAGACATTATTGAGATTAATGATGCCATTATGTGTTTAAATTTTTCCTTCTCAAATATGACTAATAGGCAAATTATCTCCATTACCAACAATAGTGGAGTCATTTCCATTATATTGAGCTAGTTTTGATAATTACTTGGATCTTTGATAATATGGGTAGTGGCACCTGATTCAGCATAAAGATTTGAATCATCACCTTCAGTTAATTTCATGGTTGCTAGGGCCTTATAGAATTTATCTTCTGGCTGAATGGAGTCATCAAAACGGCTCCAACATTCAATGGCAGAGTAATTGTATTTTCCACTGATTTGACATATGATGATGGTCTTATTTTTCTAGTCATTTTTATTTCCATTAAGTTGTTCTACATAACTGGTATTTTTTAGCAGTGTATGCCCTATAGCTTACACTCAACATGTGAATGTAAATGAAAACCTAACTAGCTTTAGTATATATGTTCTTTGAATGAAAACATTCCTTATATTAAACATATATATGTCCCTTAAGTATTCTATAGGGAATCTATTCTCAAAGAATTTGAGAATATGAGTGACAGATTGCCCTTTACACAGATGCTTTAAAGGTTGTTCATGGTCATAGGATTATTGGTAGGGACACCAATAATCCGAAAGACCATCACCTCTATTGTCATCCATGATGAGTATTAGATACTTATTAGTATGGAGGTAGTGAGTATCATGTTACAGATATTTGATGTCGTGAAAACACATGAGCACACTCATGAGATGAGTAACTTGAACAGTGACGTTAGATGATGGATACATGGGTCGTTAACTACCAGTCAATCTCTCATCATCTAGATTATGATTGTGCATATAATCCTTAGACTAGAGGTGACATGTTATCTAGCATATTGGGGGCTATAGTTTATTACTGCTTACATACTGATGCTACTCTTATATTAGTATATGGCATATGGTAGCCATAATAAGTGATACATTGGGATAGTGTTCAACTAAGAAAGGATTCATTAACTTGGGTAACCATGGGAGGAATCCTATGACTTCTGGTTATTCTTGATATGTGAATCTTTAGCCAGAGTGGATAAGGTTCACTAGAAAGAGTTTTTAGTAGGAACCAGGTTTATCGAGAACTCAAACCAGATAGAGGTCATATGATTT